>JAPZAG010003506.1:0-10213 GCA_027475135.1 Bactrocera correcta | reverse complement strand
AATTAAAACCTGTACGTTTAACAAAATGCGTTCAATTTGCTAACAACCTACTTACTATATCAGAAATTCGAACCCCCCGATGGGTAAATTTCCCCCATATTATTACCGTTTTTTCCGACTGCTCAAATCATGGAAGTATGAAAGTGTGTCTTGTTCTTGTTCGATACTTTCTGCCTGAGAAGGGTGTGCAATTAAAAATATTGGTAGTAAATGATCTCCGTAGTGAATCGTCAGATATACTCATAAATTATATTTTTTATCTCATGAAAAAGTTTGCATTAAGTGAGAAGTAACTTGCTCTTTGGAGGTGCTGCAGGACACGGGAAAAATAATCTTTTCCACAAATTGGCTGTATCCATTGGCAGCACCCTTATTGGAGTAAACTGTGCCGATCACATTGTTAATAATTGCATACAAAGTTCAATAAAGTATCTTCCGGTGGATATTGAAGTCATTGTCGATAAAATATGTTCTTACTTTTATATATACATACACGGTTAGAGTAGAGAATTTAATTATGTAAAAAAACAAGAAAAAACGTTAACTTCTGTTGCACCGAGTTAAATACCCTTCACAGGGCCATTTCTGTTAGTAACTATGTGTTCAGTTTGGAAGCTATATGCTATAGTAATCCGCTCTGAACAATTATTTTTTTGAGAATATGTTGATGGCTTAAAAAATAAACCATACCAAATTTCGTGAATATATCTTGTCAAATGCCAAAGTTGTTCATACAAGAACTTGATTCCGATCGTTCAGTTTGTATGGCAGCTATATGCTATAGTTAACCGATCTGAACAATTTCTTCGGAGATTACATTCTTCTTCTTCTTTACTGGCGTAGACACCGCTTACGCGATTATAGCCGAGTCAACAACAGCGCGCCAGTCGTTTCTTCTCTTCGCTACGTGGCGCCAATTGGATATTCCAAGCGAGGCCAGGTCCTTCTCTACTTGGTCCTTCCAACGGAGTGGAGGTCTTCCTCTTCCTCTGTTTCCCCGCGGCGGGTACTGCGTCGAATACTTTCAGAGCTGGAGTGTTTTCATCCATCCGGACAACATGACCTAGCCAGCGTAGCCGCTGTATTTTATTTCGCTGCACTATGTCAATGTCGTCGTATATCTCGTACAGCTCATCGTTCCATCGAATGCGATATTCGCCGTGGCCAACGCGCAAAGGACCATAAATCTTTCGCAGAACCTTTCTCTCGAAAACTCGCAACGTCGACTCATCGGTTGTTGTCATCGTCCAAGCCTCTGCACCATATAGGAGGACGGGAATTATGAGAGACTTATAGAGTTTGGTTTTTGTTTGTCGAGAGAGGACTTTGCTTCTCAATTGCCTACTTAGTCCGAAGTAGCACCTGTTGGCAAGAGTTATCCTGCGTTGGATTTCTAGGCTGACATTGTTGGTGGTGCTTACGCTGGTTCCAAGATAGACGAAATTATCTACAACTTCAAAGTTATGACTGTCAACAGTGACGTGAGTGCCAAGTCGCGAGTGCGACGACTGTTTGTTTGATGACAGGAGATATTTCGTCTTGCCCTCGTTCACTGCCAGACCCATTTCTTTTGCTTCTTTGTCCAGTCTGGAGAAAGCAGAACTAACGGCGCGGGTGTTGAGGCCGATGATATCAGTATCATCGGCACACGCCAGCAGTTGTACACTCTTATAGAAGATGGTACCTTCTCTGTTAAGTTCTGCAGCTCGAACTATTTTCTCCAGAAGCAGGTTGAAAAAGTCGCACGATGGGGAATCACCTTGTCTGAAACCTCGTTTGGTATCGAACGGCTCGGAGAGGTCCTTCCCGATTCTGACGGAGCTTTTTGTGTTGCTCAACGTCAGTTTACACAGCCGTATTAGTTTTGCGGGGATACCAAATTCAGACATCGCGGCATAAAGGCAGCTCCTTTTCGTGCTGTCGAAAGCAGCTTTGAAATCGACGAAGAGGTGGTGTGTGTCGATTCTCCTTTCAGGGGTCT
Organism: Bactrocera correcta; assembly: GCA_027475135.1. Taxonomy (NCBI): domain Eukaryota; kingdom Metazoa; phylum Arthropoda; class Insecta; order Diptera; family Tephritidae; genus Bactrocera; species Bactrocera correcta. Next base: position 8,232 of record JAPZAG010003506.1, on the reverse strand, counting down.
TTTCCAGGATTTGGCGCATCGTGAATATCTGGTCGGTTGTTGATTTACCAGGTCAAAAGCCACACTGATAAGGTCCAATCAGTTTGTTGACGGTGGGCTTTAATCTTTCACACAATACGCTCGACAGAACCTTATATGCGATGTTGAGGAGGCTAATCCCACGGTAGTTGGCGCAGATTGTGGGGTCTCCTTTTTTGTGGATTGGGCATAGCACACTTAAATTCCAATCGTTGGACATACTTTCGTCCGACCATATTTTGTAAAGAAGCTGATGCATGCAGCTTATCCGCTCTTCACCGCCGTGTTTGAATAGCTCGGCCCGGGAATCCATCGGCCCCTGCAGCTTTGTTGTTTTTCAGGCGGGCAATTGCTATTCGAACTTCTTCATGGTCGGGCAATGGAACGTCTGATCCATCGTCATCGATTGGGGTATCGGGTTCGCTTTCTCCTAGTGTTGTGCGTTCACTGCCATTCAGCAGGCTGGAGAAGTGTTCCCTCCATAATTTAAGTATGCTCTGGGCATCGGTAACTAGATCACCCTTTGGGGGGTTCTACAGAGTATGCTCCGGTCTTGAAACCTCCTGTAAGCCGCCGCATCTTTTCGTAGAATTTTCGAGCATTACCCCTGTCGGCCAGCTTATCAAGCTCTTCGTACTCACGCATTTCGGCCTCTTTCTTTTTCTGTCTACAAATGCGTCTCGCTTCCCTCTTCAACTCTCGGTATCTATCCCATCCCACACGTGTTGTGGTCGATCGTAACGTTGCGAGGTAGGCAGCCTGTTTTCTCTCCGCTGCGACACGGCACTCCTCGTCGTACCAGCTGTTCTTCTGCACTTTCCGAAAACCAATGGTTTCGATTGCAGCTGTACGTAAGGAGTTTGAAATGCCGTCCCACAGTTCCCTTATACCGAGTTGTTGACGAGTGCTCTCAGAGAGCAGGAGTGCAAGCCGAGTAGAAAAACGTTCGGCTGTCTGTTTTGATTGCAGCTTCCCGACGTCGAACCATCCTTGTGTTTGTTGGCGTGCGTTTTTTGCTGCACAGAGGCGGGTGCGAATTTTGGCTGCAACAATATAGTGGTCCGAGTCGATGTTAGGACCTCGTAGCGCACGCACATCTAAAACACTGGAGACGTGTCTTCCGTCTATCACAACATGATCGATCTGGTTGGTGGTTTTTCGATCTGGAGACAGCCAGGTAGCTTGATGTATCTTCTTATGCTGGAATCTAGTACTACCGATAACCATATTTCGGGCCCCGGCGAAGTCGATCAGCCTCAGCCCATTTGGGGGTGTTTCCGCGTGGAGGCTGAATTTACCGACCGTAGTGCCAAAGATACCTTCTTTGCCCCCCCTGGCATTGAAGTCGCCAAGCACGATTTTGACATCGTGGCAGGGGCATCTCTCATAAGTGCGCTCCAAGCACTCATAAAAGGCATCTTTGGTCACATCGTCCTTCTCTTCCGTCGGGGCGTGGGCGCAAATCAGCGATATGTTGAAGAACCTCGCTTTGATGCGGATTGTGGCTAGATGTTCATTCTCCGGAGTGAATGATAGTATTCGGCGACGGAGTCTCTCTCCCACCACAAATCCAACACCAAACTTGCGGTCCTTTATATGGCCATTGTAGTAAATGTCACAAGGACCTACTCGTCTCTGTACTTGTCCCGTCCATCGCATTTCTTGGACGGCGGTGATGTCAGCCTTTATCTTTACGAGGACATCTACCAGCTGGGCAGCGGCACCTTCCCAATTAAGGGACCGGACATTCCAGGTGCATGCCCTCAAATCATAGTCCTTATTTCGTTTGCCATGGTCGTCATCAAAAGGGGGGGCTCTCATCCGAGGCTGTTTTTTTCCTTTCATTGGGGGTGTCTTTTTACGTGGCGGGTCCCACACCCAGCGCACAACCCTATGCAGGGGTGTTTCGCCTTCTCACTTTAGCTCGCCTTCAAACGGATGTTCTTAGGCTACCCAGAGGATAGTTGGTCAAAGACCGGAAGTCGTGAGCTGCTTGAGTCATATGTAAAAGAATCGTTTCTGGCCACTCCCAAGTGAATGGCGATCAGAGAACTTTCCTCACTTGCGTGAACTTCTACACATGACCCCATCCTCTTAGATTACATTGTTGCTTTAGAAAATAATATATACCAAATTTCGTGAATATATCTTGTCAAATGTCAAAGTTGTCCATACGAGAACTTGATTCCGATCGTTCAGTATGTATGGCAGCTATATGCTATAGCTAGCCGATCTGAACAATTTCTTCGGAGATTATATTGTTGCGTTAGAAAATAATAAATACCAAATTTCGTGATTATATCCTGTCAAATATGAAAGTTGTCCATACAAGAACTTGATTCCGATCGTTCAGTTTGTATGACAGCTATATGTTATAGTGATCCGATATCGGTCGTTCCGACAATTGAGCAGCTTCTTGAAGAGAAAATGACGTTTGCAAAATTTCAAAACGATATCTTAAAAACTGAGGGACTAGTTCGTATATATACAGACAGACGGACAGACAGACGGACATGGCTAAATCGACTCAGCTCGACATCCTGATCATTTATATATGTATATACTTAATAGGGTCTCCGACGCTTCCTTCTGGGTGTTACAAACTTCGTGACAAACTTAATATACCCTGTTCAGGGTATAAAAATATAAATTTGGCCACTTAAAGCTTTTAGACAATGTTAAGATATTGTGAAGGAAAGAGTTTGTACGTAAGTTGATCTACAGGAGTAATTTAGGTGGCAAAGGCCTTAATCGTTAAGTGCTTACATTTGTTTTCAAATTTTTTTTTATTATCTTATTAAATTCTACAACACCTTTAGAATATTGTCCCAAATTTTCAAGTTCATCTCATTAACAGTTTCGGATTATCGTATGTGTGGCAATTGCACTAATCATTGTTTCATGGGATTTTAATTCGAGATTTACTGTCCTTTTTATACCCTCGCAACAAAGTTGCTGAAGAGATTATAGTTTTGTTCACATAACGGTTGTTTGTAAGTCCTAAAAATAAAGAGTCAGATATAGGGTTATATATACCAAAGGATCAGGGTGACGAGTAGAGTTGAAATCCGGATTTTTCTGTCCTGTACCCCCCCCGTAACTGTAACTTGAGTAAAAATTGGATATCATGATGAAACTTTAACGTATTTCTGGCTCCATAAGAAGGTTAATCGAAGATGGGCAAAATCGGCCCACTGCCCGCCCACAAAATGGCGAAAACGAAAACCTAAAATGTCATAACTAAGAAAAAAATAAAGATATTAAAGAAATTTGCACAAAGGATCGTATTTGGGAGGGGCATATTGGACGTAATTTTTTGAAAAAGCGGGCGTGGCCCCGCCCCTACTAAGTTTTTTGTACATTCTCGAAAATAATATAGCTATGTCAACAAACTTATAGAGTCGTTTCCTTCAGATTTTCCCTATACAGTTTAAAATGGAAGAAATTGGATAATAACCACGCTCACCTCCCATACAAAGGTTATGTTGAAAATCACTAAAAGTGCGTTAACCGACTAACAAAAAACGTCAGAAACACTAAATTTTACGGAAGAAATGGCAGAAGGAAGCTGCACCTAGGCTTTTTTTTAAATTGAAAATGGGCGTGGCGTCGCCCACTTTTGGACCAAAAACCATATCTCAGAAACTACTAATCTAATTAATTTTACAGAAAAATAAAAAAAACATATAAATGACGGATAATGAAATCTCGATTATCACTTTATCATGCGAGAGTATAAAATGTTCGGTGACACCCGAACTTATCCCTTCCTTTCTTGTTGTGTTTTAAAATGATGCTTGTTATAGAATGCGCTACTTAACTGAACCATATTTTTAACCATTTTGGTGAGCACACATACAAATGGAAAAAAAGGAAAGTTACAATTTATTGTAGCAACTACATGTATATAACAGAAAGCGTAACCAGACAACAGATTGCATCCAAGCTAATATTTTTTGCTAAGCTTTTTAGTCACGTTGTTTCAATACCCTATGTTAAATTTCGTAAAAATATTTTGGCAAATGAAAAGGTTTTCCGTACAAGCACTTGATTCCGGTCGATTTAGTGTGTGCTAAGGTGGTACTTGAACAAAATAATTTCTTCGAATATGGTAGCACTGCCTGACACAATAATCCATACCAAACTGTATGAACAAAAAATTTAAAACACAAGGACTTGTTCATCATCGATCAGTTTAAATGGCATCAATAAGACGACTACAAAAGTTTTTTCAAATAAAACAAAAAAGGTTTGGGATATCAATAAAATTCTTTATTCTTGTGAAAGTACTTTCGATGCCATTATGTACGGAACTCAATTTCATTTGCACGGTTAACACGGGCGACAGTTTTCAAGCGTAAATTGGCCGAAAATTGCTGCAATTTCACTTTCGTTATCCGAAGAAACTTTATCAATCGTCCCTAAACTTGAAGTAGTCCCACAAGAAATAGTCTAACAGCGTCAAATCGCAAGACCGGGGCGCCCGATTGACTTGGCCATATCGTTAGATAACACGTTCATAAATCGGCTACAACATTAGCTGTGGCTTGTAGCGCCTTTCCTTTTTAAGCCACATATTGTCCAAGTTCAAATCATCCGATTCTGGCTAAAAGTATTCGGTTCAAAGTAACGTGCCGATCTTGATCATCACGGAAGGAAGGTCTTCCTCAATTGATACGACAGCGGAGCAAAATGACACGGGAGCATTTTGTATTGTGCCTCTGTGTAAAAATTTTACGTCGTTTGCTATTCCTATTGGTTTTTTTTTTTATGCCTGCACCAGTTAATCGCTTGTAATGACTGAACTTAATCTCATCGCACGTTTTCACGCGTTTATATATCGCTGTTTACTCCTCCACTTCCAATATTGCTTTTCCAGAATCTCGATATACTGGATATGTAAGCAAATTCTATTTTAAGGTGTGCATATATTGGAAAAAATACTTATTTATGGATTTGTTCGTATGCTACTGTTTATTTGCTCTCACTTTTATTGAAAATACGTGCCATGTTTCTGTGGTATACTCATCCTGTGAGAACACAAGATGTATGAAAATATATGAAAATAATTTTGTTTACAATAATGAAGTGGTAATATATAAGGTTGTCAAATATCTCCCTTCCGCTTTTCTATTATTCCTTCAATGCTTTATAAAAGCGTTACCGTGATCGGATCTAGTTCAAATATACGCCATTTCGTTTGGTCATCTATTTCTATCAAGACGGCAATTTCACATTACCCCACTCGTAGAAGCCCACTAAGAACTCGGACAGCCACTTTTCACAAACTTCTTTTAAGTTCGCCATGAACAGGAAAATATGGTAATCACATGGTGCTATGTCCAGGCTATATGGTGGATGCGATAAAACCTCCAATCCAAGCTTCCGTAGTTTCTGTCAACAATGTGTGGTCTGGCGTTTTCCTGATGGAACACTACACCCTTCCGTTTTTTGCAGCAGAAATGAGCAAAATAAGCGTCTGGCCATATGGGAGCAGCCCATAGTGGTGGCTTCCCTTCCAAACCCACCAAACACAGACCAAAACCTTTCTGGCCGTCAATTCCCCGGGTTGCCTCTGTTTGCGATAATTCACCAGCCTTCGACCACGACCGTTTTCGCTTGATATTGCCGTATGGATCCATTTTTCAGCACCAGTCACCATCCGCTTGAAAAACGGGTCGAATTCGTTCCGTTTCAGCAGCATATCGCAGGCGTTGATTCGGTCTGGAAGTTTTTTTTGCGGTATAGAATGTATAGAAGGTCAAATCATGCATTATAGATATTGGTTTTGTTCGTCGAGAAAGGAATTTACTTCTCAAATGCCTACTCAGTCCGAAGTAGCACCTGTTGGCAAGAATTATTCCGCGTTAGATTTCCAGCCTGACATTCTTGGTTTGTGTTTATACTGGTTTCAAGATAGACGAAATTATCTACGACTTCAAAGTTATGATTGTCAACAGTGACCTGAGAGCCAAGTCGCGAGTGCGACGACTGTTTGTTCGATGACAGGACATATTTCGCCTTGCCCTCGTTCACTGCCAGACCCCTTTGCCTTGCTTCCCTTGAGGGCGAATCGTAGATATACATCGGCATACGCCAGCAGCTGCACACTCTTATAAAAGATTGTACATGCTCGATTAAGTTCTGCAGCTCGAACTATTTTCTCCAGTAGCATATTGAAGAAGTCGCACGATGCGCCTGACAGAATCTTATACGCTACGTTGAGGAGACTTATTCCGCGGTAATTGGCGCAGATTGTGGGGTCCCCCTTTTAATGGATTGGGCATAGCACACTTAAAACTAATCGTTGGGCATGCTTTCTTCTGACCATACTTTACAAAAAAACTGATGCATGATCCTTATCAGTTCTTTGCCCCTGTATTTGAATAGCTCGGCCCGGGAATCTGTCGGCCCCGCCGCTTTGTCGTTCTTCAGGCTGGTAATTGCTATTCGAACCTCTTCATGGTCGGGCAATGGAACGTGTGCTCCATCGTCATCGATTGGGGAATCGGGTTCGCCTTTTCCGTGCGTTTTACGTTCACTGCCATTTAGCGGGGTTAAGAAGTGTTGCCTACATAATTAATGTATGCTCTGGGAATCGGTGACTAGATCACATTTGGGGGTTCTACAAGAGTATGCTCCGGTTTTGAAACCTTCAGTTAGCCGCCGCATCTTTTCGTAGAATTTTCGAGCACTACCCTTGTCGGCCAGCTTATTAAGCTCTTTATACTCACGCATTTCGGCCTCTTTCCTTTTCTTTCTGCAAATGCGTCTCGCTTCCTTCTTCAACTCTCGGTAACTATCCCCTCCCGTACGTGTTGTGGTCGATCTTTAGTTGCGAGGTAGGCAGCATGTTTTCTCTCCACTGCGACACGGCACTCTTCGTTGTAGCTGTTCTTTTGCACTTTCCGAAAACCCAATGGTTTCGGTACAGCTGTACGTAGGGAGTTCGAAATGTCGTCCCACAGTTCCCATATACCGAGTTGTTGACGACTGGTCTCAGAAAGCAGGATTGAAAGTCAAGTAGAAAATCGTTTGGCTATCTGTTGTGATTGCAGTTTTCCGACGTCGAACCTTCCTTATGTTTGTTGACGTGCGTTTTTTGCTGCACAGAGGCGGATGCGTGTCTTGGCTGCAACAAGGTCCTCGGAGCGTACGCACGTCTAAAACACTGGAGACGTGTCTTGCGATTATCTCACCCTGCTCGATCTGCTTGGTGGCTTTCCGGAGGCGGCCAGGTAGCTTGATGAATTCTCTTGTACTGGAATCTAGTACCACAGATAACCATATTTCAGGCCCCGGCGAATTCGATCAGCCTCAACCAATTTGGGGATGTTTCGTAGTGGAGGATGAATTTACCGACTGTAGTGCCAAAGATCCTTTCTTTGTGCACCCTTGCGTTAAAGTCGCCAAGCACGATTTTGACATCGTGGCGGGGGCAGCTCTCATAAGTGCGCTCCAAGCGATCCTTGAAGGCATCTTTGGTCACATGGTCCTTCTCTTCGTCGGGGCGTGGGCGCAAATCAGCGATATGTTGAGGAACCTCGCTTAGATGCGGATTGTGGCTAGACGTTCATTCACCGGAGTGAATGATAGTACTCGGCGACGGAGTCTCTCTCCCACCACGAATCCCACACCAAACTTACACTCCTTTATATGGCCACTGTAGTAAATGCCACAAGGACCTATTTGTCTTAGTCCTTGTCCCGTCCATCGCATTTCTTGGACGGCGGTGTGTTAGCCTTTATTTTCATGAGGTTATCAACAAGCTGGGCAGCGGTACCTTCCCAGTTAAGGGACCGGATATTCCAGGTGCATGATCTCAATTCGTAGTCCTTATTTCGTTTGCCATGGGGCTCAAAAAAGGTGGGTTTATCTTTCGAGGCTGTTGGTAATGTTTCATTGGAATTGTTTTTTTACGTGACCTGTCCCAAACCCTGCGCCCAACCCTATGCAGGGGATGATTCGCCCTCTCACCTTAGATCGCCTTCAAACGGATGTTCTTAGGCTACCCAAAGGATACTTGGTCAAAGACCGGAAGTCGTGAGCTGCTTGAGTCATATGTAAAAGAATCGTTTCTGGCCACTCCCCAAATGAATGGCCATCACAGAACTTTCCTCACTTTCGTGATCTTCTACACATGACTCCATCCTCCAATATATATAAATGAGTCCCTTTTTCCCCTAGTCACGGCATCACCCGTGAATGTCTGAA
>JAPZAG010000041.1:0-21000 GCA_027475135.1 Bactrocera correcta | reverse complement strand
TGGCCGAGCTTAAAATATCGTATTCCAAAAATTTCAGAATTTCCTTGTTAATAGTGTATGTTTGTAAGAATTAAAAGTTCTAATAAAATATTTTATTTTTTATCTATGAAAAAATTTTTGGCCCGAGAACTCATATTTTAGGGAATATTTTGATATAGAAGAAAACGATGGCTAATAGTTTTTGGTTCCCTAATAATGAAAAATGATAGTTCAATTACCTAGTATGTTGCACCTTATGCCACTACACTTTTTCCAGTTCTTGTAATTGATATTTTAAAACATATACCATAACAAATACCAACAATTTATAACATGAATTTCGCATTTCTCCCATGACATGTTAATTAACAAATTTTCACATTTTCCATTTTGCTTAATTTATTGTATGTATACACAACAACATTTTTTCAATCGTTTTAAAACAATCACTCAAGCGTTAAATATTCGCAATTAATACTGCAAAACAAACACCAATTGAATAACAACAAAAGCGAAAGCAAGCATACATATGTCAGTGATTATAGAATAAATAAATGATAATACAGTTGCACGCTCAGCAGGAAACGCAGACTCAAAGCCACTGCTGCTTTACTTTTCTACCAGTCACGTGACGTCGCTTGAACGCCCCGCGGCTACCGGCAAACAATAACAATATTGTATGTACACAAGTGGGAGAGCACACGCTTTAAGTCTCTCTATTTATATACGTATATATGTATGTGTTAGTTTGTTTGCTATATTTGTTTTCATTAATTATGCGTAACATGTGTCTTCGCAGTCACGACCGACTGACCGAGTTTTGACTGCGTTGCTGTCAACGTCAACATCAACATTTGCCGCCAATTAACTTCGCGCGTATAAATTCACAAATACACAAGCGCAAATATTATGTAACATACTTACATGCAAGTACTTGCAATTAGCGGTTTGCTTTGATTTTTTGCAATTTTTGCTATTGACTTTTTGTATACTTGTCGTCGGAAGTCTCAAAAAATCCGTTTCACCTACGTATCCGCGCAATGGCTACTCTACACAAACACTGGAAGACGTTACTAAAGAACGTGATTTCGAAAACACTTAATTAACGGTAAATTATCGAAGGCAACAGCTTTTGGTTCATCGACAGCGACTTTGCCAACACATTAAATGTGCGTGTGTGTATTTGCTATTGTTATATTTGTTGTATTTTTGATCAATTTGTTGTTGTTGCAGAAATTGCATAACATTTCAACAATTACTAGTTGTGTTGACAGCGCGATGATGACGCAGTGGTCCAGCGAGTTGGTACCAATTTAAGTCCATGTGATCCATATAACAACATCAATAAAAAGGTGCTCTTCAAAAGGGACAATGGTGAATTTCTACTTGGATAGCTGAGGAGAAGGATAACGAAAATACGCGAAAGATACTCAGAGACAGCTGATAGTAAATTGAGACCGAGTAAAATGTTGAGAGAGAGCTCAATGCGGAGAACAGGACTGAGCGGCAAGGATGCTTCGTGAGTGATTCTGTACACGTCTCTAGCTTATATATACAGAGAGCAGGAATAAGTGATAAGGAAGCTTCGTGAGAGATTATGACATGTATTTGCATTATACGTTTAAACTCTTTTATATATTTTACTCCTATATACAACATGTTTAACATTATAGTAAATAAATACATCATGGTTTGGATGCACTTGCCATTTTTCAAAAGATAATAAAGCTACTCATAACTGCTTTTCATAACATTTTGGATATAACTAAAGGAACTTAAGCTTCTACTATGTAATTCAATTCATAACCTTTGAAAGCAGAAATGGATTTTATTCTTGAACTTTTTCCGTTCATGACATAGTTTTTGAATGGTATGTGGAGAACTTGAGATATAATTTTGATATTTTATCTAGTCTCTTGAACTGCGAAGCTCTTAGATATTTAAGACAAGTTCAAAATAAGACCGCACTGAAACAAAGGAGATGTTCCAGAGTCTCTCTCTCTCTCTGTATATACATATATCCTCATTACTTATGCTCACCCGGTTTGCATGTTACGCCAGTACTCTATGACCGGCCATTAAGCCAACAATTGTTCTGCAGATCTTTCGAAGCCGTTGGAGTTAAAAGCTTGCTATCGACGTATGTGTTGACGTTCTTTATGCATTGTTAGCTATATCAGTAGCTTACCTAACCGCAAAGACTTCAGGCTGAAGTCTTGAAGATACTGAAGTATTACGGCACCCTGACGGTCTGTCTGTCTCCGGGCAATAGATCCCGGTGCACATTTCATTAGCCAATTTTGATTTGTCCGTATAGATTTGAAAGTTCCGTGGATGTGTCGCATTCCCCTGCGCAATCCACCCTATTTTAGCTAGATTTGAAACCTCATCTCATACATGAACCGTGAGGATCTATGATTATTTTTATTTACCACACCCCTGCTCACTGTGTTATGTCCGAAGTATTTTACTTTAATATTTATACTCGTAAGTCTGTTATGTGCTAATATTATCCAGTTATCTTTTACAGCCATCGGCAAGGTTTTCGCGAAAGTATGTTTTGCCGCCAAAACAAGTCATTGTCCAAAGTAAAAATCGCACAATATACAAGTACATTAAGCAACAAGTAAAAATAAATAAGTATTTATTAGGGAGCTTTTGCAACCAATATTTTCCGCCTAGCCGGTTGTGAGCAACAGCTGATGCCCGTTCATACAACCGCGGCTTATTTGCTGCTCGGCATTTCATAACTCTAACACGAGTTTATAAAGGAAGTATATAATATAACAATATATAGCTAACTTTAGAATAACGCTGTGTGCTTCTACCGCTCTCGTGTTATTACTCTCTGTTACAGCAAGTCGTGAACAAATAAACACATAGGCGCTTATTAAATATTGATAGCCAGTGAAAGTGAGCACGTTGTGCTCAACCTTCTTCGCAATTGAAGCGATTTGCTGTTTATATTGTATATATTTGTTGGGCGCTTAAACATGGGCAGCGTCGTACCCTCTGCACGTTGCTACAAAAATATGGCAACACTAAAAGAATAAAAAAAATTAAAGCATTCTGTTATGTACTTAATATCAGAGAATTTTTATTTAGCAGTGTTTTTTGTTGTTTTTGTATTCAAGCTTAGCGCGCACGTTCGACATCGTCCTTCAATGTTAAACCATATTGCCAGTGAATATGTTGGCGGACGAAAAGGTCAATCGCCATGTATGCAAACTTTCAGGTGCAGAAAAATGGCATTGAATTCAATTATAAAATAGTTTCTGTTTACAATTTAGTTAAATACTAATGAACACCGATATACAAATTTTACCCATAGGTCAGCAGCTCTGTAAAATAAACGTCTGAAATTCCTATGTAAGAGGGCGAAAAAGAGAGAAATCGAACTATTGCCACGCTCTCATCCCATAAAACAGATTTTAAATCCCACGTGTTTCTTTCCAGTGTATCAAGAAGAAATTAATATAAAGAGATTTAACTTTGAACGAATTGTGAAGTATGCTTTACCTACCTTATGGGTAGTGCTTACGTCGAACCAATATTTGGTATCGAATATACATATGTGTGTAAAAAAATCGCATGTTTTTTTTTGTGTGGTACTCTGACAATTTAGATGACAGAGACTTCTAAGCAAGGCTCCCCTGGTATGAGATCTCCACTTTAACGTGAAGCTCCTCCTCCGCTTAAAGGTTTTCTATAGCTTTTTTATCTTTAGATAGACAAAATTGTACACTACTTGAAAAATTTCCAAGGTTTTGTAGGAACTGAAAAGCTCCACAAAATGGTCTTTCTTCTTCTTCTTCTTAATTGGCGTAGACACCGCCTACGCGATTATAGCCGAGTTAACAACCGCGCGTCAGTCGTTTCTTCTCTTCGCTACGTGGCGCCAATTGGATATTCCAAGCGAAGCCAGGTCCTTCTCCACTTGGTCCTTCCAACGGAGTGGAGGTTTTCCTCTTCCTCTGCTTCCCCCGGCGGGTACTGCGTCGAATACTTTCAGAGCTGGAGTGTTTTCGTCCATCCGGACAACATGACCTAGCCAGCGTAGCCGCTGTCTTTTAATTCTCTGAACTATGTCAATGTCGTCGTATATCTCGTACAGCTCATCGTTCCATCGAATGCGATATTCGTCGTGGCCAACGCGCAAAGGACCATACATCTTTTGCAGAATTTTTCTTTCGAAAACTCGCAACATCGACTCATCCGTTGTTGACATCGTCCAAGCCTCTGCACCATATAGCAGGACGGGAATTATGAGTGACTTATATAGTTTGGTTTTTGTTTGTCGAGAGAGGACTTTGCTTCTAATTGCCTACTTAGTCCGAAGTAGCACCTGTTGGCAAGAGTTATCCTGCGTTGGATTTCTAGGCTGACATTGTTGGTGGTGTTTACGCTGGTTCCAAGATAGACGAAATTATCTACAACTTCAAAGATATGACTGTCAACAGTGACGTGAGTGCCAAGTCGCGAGTGCGACGACTGTTTGTTTGATGACAGGAGATATTTCGTCTTGCCCTCGTTCACTGCCAGACCCATTTCTCTTGCTTCCTTGTCCAGTCTGGAGAAAGCAGAACTAACGGCGCGGGTGTTGAGGCCGATGATATCAATATCATCGGCATACGCCAGCAGCTGTACACTCTTATAAAAGATTGTACCTGCTCGATTAAGTTCTGCAGCTCGAACTATTTTCTCCAGCAGCAGATTGAAAAAGTCGCACGATAGGGAGTCGCCTTGTCTGAAACCTCGTTTCGTATCGAACGGCTTGGAGAGGTTCTTCCCGATCCTGACGGAGCTTTTGGTGCCGCTCAACGTCAGTTTACACAGCCGTATCAGTTTTGCGGGGATACCAAATTCAGACATCACGGCATAAAGGCAGCTCCTTTTCGTGCTGTCGAAAGCAGCTTTGAAATCGACAAAGAGGTGGTGTGTGTCGATTCTCCAGGTCTTTAACGATTTCTTTTCGTAAACCGAACAGCGTAAAAGATACCAATTATTTTAAAGACATTTTTTTTTGTATTTAATAACTCCTTAAAAAAAAATAAACGAGTAAGTAAAGGCGAAGTTCGGGTGCAACCGAACATTTAATACTTTTGCAACTTGGAGGAATCAATGCCAGGGAAATACTTTAAGAGATGGGTTTGGGTTTCAAGGTAACAAAAAGACATTTTTGCGAATTTATTTCTTAAATATCGATTAAGTAATTTTGTTCGGTACCTTCTATACATTGCAAAGACATTTTTGACACATAAAATAGCTCTTCATCGTTTAGTAATTTTTTTTGTTTACATTAAGAATGTTTTCCACCCACCAAATGGCGGAATTTTTTAGTGGAAAATAACAGTTTTCACTTTAAATGGCCACCAGAAATTGTTATGTGAAAAATATTTGATTCCAATTTGTCTATTTTTTCTTTCAGCATTAGATCGGATTTTAAGAGAGGGTTGAGATTGAGTGATCATAATTTGATTCAAATTATGGTTACCCCTCATTCTTCTTCTTCGCCTAATGAGAGTCCATTGCGGCGATGGCGAACCACTGGTGCTGACTGGAGCCACTATGGACTCTCGGTTAATGATGCGGTGCTGGAAATACCGTTTAGGATTTTTGAGAAGTTGGGGGTGGACGAGCAAATTGCTAGTCTTTATGAGGGAGTTTTGGGGGGTTAACGATAGGGTTTTTGGTAGATATGAGTGTTCTAGGATTAGCAAAATTAAAAGGTGGACGCGTGAGTTAACCTTGAAGAGGAAGATTGAAGCGAAAGTTTCATCGCGGCCGATGCACATAGGAGCGTTTGGACTCAAAAACCGGACAACGTTATTCAAACTGATTTTATGAATGAAAAATAATAAAAATGCATGATTGAATATAATAATGCAATATATTAAAATAAAACAAGTAAGAAAGGGCTAATTTCGGGTTATATTGAATATATTTGAGTAGGGGGTAGCGTCGACCAGATTTTGTCTATTTTTGCTCATCCCACATACTACTAATATGCCACATACTCAAAAAATGTTTCGTGGGTTTCATTAGGGTACCTCATGTACAATCACCAATCATATGGAATAAAGTCAAGTGGATGTTCGAAAATCTTTATGTTATAGACATAGACGGGGGCTAAGGAAAGGATTAAGCCGATTACTACCATTTTTCATATACATAATAACAACAGTCATGAAAGGATTCTCACTGATTTTAAATTATATATTCCATCCATTGGCCGATATTTTCGGACAAAAGTCAACCATTGCAATCGGGTCCACATGTTCGGTACCTAGGATTGAACAGTTTTGATTGGATTTGGACAAATATTGGTCAAATGGTGGCTTACTTTAAGGGAGTTATTACCGAAAAATTCTATTCAGTTATATTAATTAATTCTTCATTTGTGTACTGGAAAGTGAAAGAATCAAATGGAATTTTAAATTGTGTTATGTGGGAAGGAGGATGGAGTCATGTGTAGAAGTTCACGCAAGTGAGGAAAGTTCTCTGATCGCCATTTACTTGGGAGTGGCCAGAAACGATTCTTTTACATATGACTCAAGCAGCTCACGACTTCCGGTCTTTGACCAAGTATCCTCTGGGTAGCCTAAGACATCCGTTTGAAGGCGAGCTAAAGTGAGAAGGCGAAACACCCCTTCATAGGGTTGTGCGCTGGGTTTGGGACCCGCCACGTAAAAAAACACCCCCAATGAAAGGAAACAAAAACAGCCTCGGATGAGAGCCCCCCCTTTTGATGACGACCATGGCAAAGGAAATAAGGACTATGATTTGAGGGCATGCGCCTGGAATGTCCGGTCCCTTAATTGGGAAGGTGCCGCTGCCCAGCTGGTAGATGTCCTCGTAAAGATAAAGGCTGACGTCACCGCCGTCCAAGAAATCCGATGGACGGGACAAGGACAGAGACGAGTAGGTCCTTGTGACATTTACTACAGTGGCCATATAAAGGAGCGCAAGTTTGGTGTTGGATTCGTGGTGGGAGAGAGACTCCGTCGCCGAGTACTATCATTCACTCCGGAGAATGAACGTCTAGCCACAATCCGCATCAAAGCGAGGTTCTTCAACATATCGCTGATTTGCGCCCACGCCCCGACGGAAGAGAAGGACGATGTGACCAAATATGCCTTTTATGAGTGCTTGGAGCGCACTTATGAGAGATGCCCCCGCCACGATGTCAAAATCGTGCTTGGCGACTTCAATGCCAGGGTGGGCAAAGAAGGCATCTTTGGCACTACGGTCGGTAAATTCAGCCTCCACGAGGAAGCATCCCCAAATGAGCTGAGGCTGATCGACCTCGCCGGGGCCCGAAATATGGTTATCTGTAGTACTAGATTCCAGCATAAGAAGATACATCAAGCTACCTGGCTGTCTCCGGATCGAAAAACCACCAACCAGATCGATAATATTGTGATAGACGGAAGACACGTCTCGAGTGTTTTAGATGTGCGCGAGTTACCAACTTTGGGTATGTTGTCTGTGTCCGTTGAAAGTTCACGCTAGAATGAATCCAGAAGAATAGCCGCTTCGCGATTCTATCTAAAAATATTTAGCTGCTTCGCGATTCTCGCTAAAAATATGTACATATGTAGCTGCTTCGCGATTCTCGCTTAAAATATGTAGCTGCTTCGCGATTCTCTCTTCTCTTCTCTTCTCTTCTCTTCTCTTCTCTTCTCTTCTCTTCTCTTCTCTTCTCTTCTCTTCTCTTCTCTTCTCTTCTCTTCTCTTCTCTTCTCTTCTCCTAAACTCTTAGTGTCTGTGCCAATAGGGTAGAGAAGGTAACTCCTCCCCCCTAAGTACTGAGTGAGGTCCGGAATGGTGGCACATCTGACGGTACGAACAAAGTTGTCTTTCTTAGAACGTGACCCTTCTCTAGTCTAGATTAAGTATATAGATTAATATAACATGAATAAGCATAGTATGTGGTTGTTAATTTGCCTTGTTAGATAAATACATTTTTATTGCGTTCATCGCTTTTTCTATAAATACAGTGTTTATACATAACTACTATATTACTTATTATTCTGAGTTTTGAGCTTATCCATTGTATATTGTAACATAAATACATTTTTTTATTGCGTACATAGCTTTTTCGATAAATAGAATGTTTATTATATTTCTTATCATTCTGAATTTTAAGCTTATACATTGTATATTGTAACATAAATACATTTTTTATTGCGTACATAGCTTCTTTTATAAATACAGTGTTTATTATATTTCTTATCATTCTGAATTTGAAACGTATACATTGTATATTGTAACATAAATATATGTATATATATTATTATTTTTTTTGTAACATTTAAATGGACTGAGCTTCTTGTTTCTTTATTCTTCTTTTAATTTTTGATTTGTGAATCTTTTGATTTTTTGTTGTGATAAAGGTTGAACCTTTATCTTGTAGTACTTCATGCTTTGTAAATCTTGGTGTAAGCTTATTTCTTCTATTTTCTTTTCTAAATATTATGTCATTATTTTCTAGCCTTTTCGGATCTTGCCTGTCGTTATTCAATTTATTGGTTCTAATTTTCATTTTTCTTTCAACTTTATCTTTAATCTCGGGATATATTACTCTCTGAAAATCATTAAGTCTTTGTATATAGTCATGTTCGTTGCTGAAGGTCGTCTGTTTGTTAAATAAATGTGGTCTGCCGAAAAAAATCTCATATGGAGTGTATTTAGTGGTAGAATGGATAGCATTATTATATGTAGTAAACGTTTCTGTAAGAATATCATTATGATCACAATCCAGTTTTTTCTCCTTTTTTTTATTTATTATAATGCGATAAATTTCTGTTAAGGAGGAATGTAACCTCTCAACTGGTGAATTGCTAGATGATTGTTGGAAAGACGTGAAATGTATTTGAATATTATATTGTTGGCAGAAGTCTTTAAATATTTTTCCTGCAAATTCAGCGCCTTGATCGCAGATAAGTTTTTTAGGAGTACCGAAGAGTACAAAGAAAGTTCTCATGGCTTTAACTATGTTCAGACCATCCCTTGCTGGAATGGTATATCCAGCAGCAAATTTTGAAAATTTGTCTATAATTGTTAAAATTATTTTGCCATTGATGCTATATAAATCGATGTGTAATATTTGCATAGGAAAATCTGGGATTTCTGTTTCTTGATAAGGTAGTTTTTGTGGCTGTCTATCGTATTTTAAGGTTTGACAAATATCACAACTATTAATTAATCGGGAGGTTTGAGTTTTAAGTTGTGGAGAATATATTTCCCTCTTTAAATGAGCTACTGTTTCGTCTATGCCTCTATGGTTGCTGTTTATATGATAATTTTGTATTTCTATAATTAATTCTTCAATATTTTCAATGTCTTTCAGTATTGTAATAGCTCTTACAATTTTGTAAAGATTTGTTGGTAAGAAAAATTCTTTTAATACATCTTGAATAATATTGAAAATTTCATCTGCAGCAAAAATAGCGTATAATTTATTTGGTTTTAATATTGTTTTCAATATTTCTGTTATTTTTTTATTATCAAAAGAACTATCCGTGACCACTCTCCTGATCTTATTTTTGAAATGAGTTGATGTTATTATTTGAGAATCTGTATGAATTCTAAATATAATTTGCATATTGTATTCATTAATTGGCTTACTTACAGTTAAAATTGTGTTTGTCTTTTTATTACAATTATTTGTTATAGAAATGTTGGTGTGTACTTCCGCTGAAATGCGACTAAGTGAATCTGCTACTACATTTTCGGAACCTTTCCACCGAACCAATTTAGAATTAGGTTCTTTAAAATTCATTAACCACGTTAGTGGTTTGTGATCGGTATTAATTTTAAATTTTTGGCCATGTAGATAAGGACGGAAATATTTAGTAGCCCATATAATGGCTAACATTTCTTTTTCAATGGTTGAATACTTTAATTCAGTATCTGTAAGTGTGCGACTAGCAAATGATACTGGTTTTTCATTGTTAGGTGTGCCTTGGGAAAGGACTGCTCCTAGTGCCACATTACTTGCGTCTGTCGTAAGAGTAAAGGGTTTTGAAAAATCCGGATATTCTAACAATGGATCATTACATAATAAGTTTTTACAATCTTCAAATGCGGATAAGAATTCTTTGCCAATTTTAACTGCATCTTTACCTTTTAATTGTTGAGTTAGGGGTTTGGTAATCGTGGCGAAATCTTTAATAAATTTTCTGTAATACCCAAGCAAACCTAAAAATGATTTTATTTGTTTTCTGGTCTTTGGAAGGGGGAATGATTTTATAGCACTAATCTTTTTTGGATTTGGTTTGATTCCTCTGTCTGTAAATATGTGACCTAAATACTCGATTTCCTTTCTCAAAAATTCAGATTTTGCAGGTTGCAGTTTAAGGTTAGCAATATTTAATTTTTTAAAGACTGCCTTTAAATCTTTAATATGTTCCTGTAGAGATGCCGAGAATATTATTATATCGTCTAGATATATAAGACTGCATTTGCCATTCAGGTCGGCCAAAACATTATCCATAACCCTTTGGAAAGTCGCTGGGGCATTTGTAAGTCCAAATGGCATTCTTACAAACTCAAAGTGTCCTCCTTCTGTGGAAAATGCCGTCTTGTTTATATCTTTCGGATGCATCTCGATTTGGTTTTTTTGCGTCCATTCTTTTTGATACTAGGAACGTTGGAGCACTCCATGGAGAATAACTATGTCTAATTATATTTTGTTCCAGCAGGTTATCGATTTGTTTCCTAATTTCTTGTCTTTCTTTTTGGCTATAACGAAATGGTTTAGTGTGAATGGGAATTTCGTCTGTGGTTCTAATCCTGTGCTTTATTAAGTTAGTGAAAGGTAAGGTATTTCCATCTTTGAAAAAAAGCATTGGAAATTCTAAGCAAAGTTTTTTGAGTTGAGTAATTTCCTCATTATTAAGGTGCTGAGTTCGTATATAAGTATTAAAATCCTGACTATCGAATGTCGTTTCGTTATTTTCTTTTTGCATTAAGTTGACTTCAAAGTAATCTTGTTCTCTGCAGTTTTGTACTTCTAGATATGTATCTAAGCAGAATTGTTTGTCTTGGCTTGAAAAATTATGAACTTCCATATAACTAAGATTATTTTCGGCAGTATAAAGTCCACCTGATATTACAATGTCTTTGGAAATAGTTGTGGTTTCAAACAAGAAGATTCCGTTTGTGACGTTTACTGGTAGCTGAATAATCTTTTTTGATTCCTCTTCAATTGCATATATGGCAGAATTTGATTTCTCTTCTAACTCTATATTTATTTTCGAAGTTTTTGTTTCAAGCATCTTTAATGGAATGTTTACAATAGCTTTTATTTCTTGCAATATATCTATTCCGATAAGCCCAT
Source organism: Bactrocera correcta (assembly GCA_027475135.1). NCBI lineage: Eukaryota > Metazoa > Arthropoda > Insecta > Diptera > Tephritidae > Bactrocera > Bactrocera correcta. The sequence continues at coordinate 9,677 of JAPZAG010000041.1, read as the reverse complement.
CAAAATATGGATGAAAATAAAAAAAAAAAAATGAGTATTGTGACAAATCAGAGAATTCACTGAACAATGGAATCATAGTCCTGTTATGTAATTGGAACTGATTTAGTACTGTCTTGATGGCTATTGGTGTATGTAATTTAATTTGATTTTCTTTTTGAATATAATTAGGGTTAATAAAGGAAAAGGTAGCACCGGTATCTATAAGGAACTTGAGAGCTTTATTGAAAACCTTATTTACCATAATATATGGTAGTTTGGACTTGTTGTCTTTATTTATTAAGTATCCTGTCTGTTGTCTGAGGCTTTTTGTGGAAAATTTGCCGCCTCATTAAAATTGTGCATTTGTGCTTGTTTATCAACGTTACTTATTGGATTTCTAGACTGATAGTTGGTGGTTTGTCTATTGGATTGTTTCTGTTGATTGTTATTGTTATAGTTATTATCTTTTGGCATAATTGCTAACATGTTATTTCTTTTGTAATTATTATCCATATTGTCATAATCATTACGATAACGCTTATAGCTATGTCTTTCGTCATTTCCTCTATTATCGTTTCTATCGTTACCACTACGTTTATGACTACGTCTTTCATTATTTCCTCTAATTTGCTTATAATCTATACTTCTAATATAATATTGCCGGGCACCATATTCCTGTTTTTGCTCCGGTCTTTTCATATTGGTTTGAGCGAAAAAAGTTTCTTTTTCTTTTAACGCCCATTCGAAGGCCTCTCGAAGGTTGGTTGGTTTCATGGATCTTATTGTAGCTCCTAATGGGCCCCTAATTCCTGTTAAAAATGAGTTGAGACATATGTCTGCAAACAATTTTTTCTTTGTCTTCACCACGATCTGCTCCGATTCTGTAGTTTCTGCTATTCTAAATAGTGCTAATTTAATCTCCCCGACTTTGTCATATAATGTACGTAAAGAATGACCCTCCTGCACAGAATTGTGGAGCTCGAACATAAGAGTGGGTTCATCTCTTTTTTCCGCACAATGTAAGATAAGAGCGGCCTTAATTTCTTCCCAATTAAGGCTGGCTCCAGATTCTATGATGCCTTCGCTAGCCTTACCTTCGATTTTATTTCGAATCGATCTTAAGAGTAGCTGACCATATGGCGTTCTACTTGTGCCCTTAATTAGTGCTAAAATTTCCTCTACATTGGTTACAAATTCATTTAACGTTTTAGGGTTACCATCATATGTGGGTAAAAAACGAATTGCGTCCGGTATCTTTAATGTTGATAAGACATCAAGTGGATTCACATTTCGCTCTCCTTGATTCGGAGGGACGTATTCTGATGAAGAAGTCGTAGATGACCGATCGTCTTGTCTTGTTGCGATGACGTCTGTATTTTTGGATATGCCGGTGTTGTTTCCGGTTCGACTCCTGATGTTTTTTGCCCCTCTCATGGTAGCTTTTATCTGTTAAAAGTCCTACTATTAGCAATGAATATGTATCTATATTTAAAATTTACGTGTGACAAAGCTCATATATTTATAGAAATATACTGTTGCATTTGGTACTTAATTTGTACATAAATATGTATGTACTAATATGGGTTCGATCTTGTTTCAACTACACGTTAAAAAAAAAAAAAAAAACTCTGAGTACATATACAGTTACGGAAAATATTGCACCCCTTAGACCGAAAAAATGAGGCAGAGTTCTGAGAGAAGGTACAAGGGTCTGGTAGTCTAATTAGGTCTATGCCTAGAATATGTGCATTGGTATTAGACGATTAAGAATACACTATAATGTACTACCAATTTTTCCATTAGTTCCCTTAAAAAAAGTTTTTATGTAAATGATTTTGATTGAATTTTTTTTTTTTTTTTTTGTTTTTTTTTTTTTTTTATTTGCCTCAAACATATTCTACGACACGTTCGATTGGCCTGAGCGCTTATTGATGCCCTTAGTCCGTGAGTCGCACTGAAACACGGAACTAATTGCAAACGTCCCAAACATATTCTACGACGCCTTTGATCGGCCTGAGCGCATATTGTTGCCCTTAGTCTGTGAGTCGAACTGAAACACAGAACAAATTGCAAACGTCCCAAACATATTCTACGACGCCTTCGATCGGCCTGAGCGCATCTTGTTGCCCTTAGTCTGTGAGTCGCACTGAAACACAGAACAAATTGCAAACGTCCCAAACATATTCTACGACGCTTTTGATCGGCCTGAGCGCATATTGTTGCCCTTAGTCTGTGAGTCGCACTGAAACACAGCACTAATTGCAACCGCTCGGCTTGAACACATATTGTTGTTTTGCGCTGCTGCCCTGCACATCGCTTTTTGTTGTATACATACAAATGTACATAGAAAAAAAAATTTTTTACACATGTTCGCACTGTACCGAACGATCCCCTTGTTTCCGTGTGCTAGGGATGCTCGGTGAACATCGATATTGAAGGCAAAGACATCAATGTTTCAACATCGATGCTAACATGCGAATATCGCAACATCGATGCTTTTTGAATATCGATCATCCCTACTGTGTGCTTCACGCATTGCTTCAATAAGAAAACGGAATTTACAAAAAAAAAAAATTTTTTTACTTTGCTTCATTGATATATATATACATATGTGCTTCACGCACCGTTCTAACATATTATTATGAAAACACAGAACAACGGAATCCACACAAGAAAACTATTTACTTTGCTTCACTGACACATGTAAGTATGTATATGCCTCAATCGCCTTTTGCTGCATACATACAAATGTACATAAGCAAAAATTTTGACGCCTATTTGCACTGTACCGAACGATCCCGTTATCTCTGTGTGCTTCACGCATTGCTTCAACAAGAAAACGGACTTTACATAAGCAATAGTTTTACTTTGCTTCACTGATATATACATATGTGTTTCACGCACCGTTCTAACGTATTATTAGAAAACACAAAACCACGGAATCCACCCAAACGAATTATTTATGCACATTGCTTCACTGACACACTTGTTTGCGTATATACATATATATATTAATGTAGTACTTTATCTCCCTTTTTTTTTTGTTTGTTTTTTTTTTTTTTTTTTTTTAAACAGTTTGATAGAACTTCACACCACTATTCTATTTGTTTTTCCTTTAATTCACACTTGAAATACTTACGTATAATTTATAATGTAGCGGCCGGCCCAAGATGGGATAATAGGTATGCACGTACGACTGCGCCAGTTACCAACTTTGGGTATGTTGTCTGTGTCCGTTGAAAGTTCACGCTAGAATGAATCCAGAAGAATAGCCGCTTCGCGATTCTATCTAAAAATATTTAGCTGCTTCGCGATTCTCGCTAAAAATATGTATGTAGCTGCTTCGCGATTCTCGCTTAAAATATGTAGCTGCTTCGCGATTCTCTCTTCTCTTCTCTTCTCTTCTCCTAAACTCTTAGTGTCTGTGCCAATAGGGTAGAGAAGGTAACTCGCGCGCTCCGAGGTCCTAACATCGACTCGGACCACTATACTGTTGCAGCCAAAATTCGCACACGCCTCTGTGCAGCAAAAAACGCACGCCAACAAACATAAGGATGGTTCGACGTCGAGAAGCTGCAATCACAACAGACAGCCGAACGTTTTTCTACTCGGCTTGCACTCCTGCTCTCTGAGAGCACTCGTCAACAACTCGGTATAAGGGAACTGTGGGACGGCATTTCAAACTCCTTATGTACAGCTGCAACCGAAACCATTGGTTTTCGGAAAGTGCAAAAGAACAGCTGGTACGACGAGGAGTGCCGTGTCGTAGCAGAGAGAAAACAGGCTGCCTACCTCGCAACGTTACGGTCGACCACAACAAGTGCGGGATGGGATGGATACCGAGAGTTGTAGAGGGAAGCGAGACGCATTTGTAGACAGAAAAAAAAAGAGGCCGAAATGCGTGAGTACGAAGAGCTTGATAAGCTGGCCGACAGGGGTAATACTCGAAAATTCTACGAAAAGATGCGGCGGCTTACAGAAGGTTTCAAGACCGGAGCATACTCTTGTAGAACCCCCAAAGGTGATCTAGTTACCGATGCCCAGAGCATACTTAAATTATGGAGGGAACACTTCTCCAGCCTGCTGAATGGCAGTGAACTCACAACACCAGGAGAAAACGAACCCGATACCTCAATCGATGACGATGGATCAGACGATCCATTGCCCGACCATGAAGAAGTTCGAATAGCAATTGCCCGCCTGAAAAACAACAAAGTGATGGATTGCCGGACGAGCTATTCAAACACGGCGGCGAAGAGCTGATAAGGTGCATGCATCAGCTTCTTTGCAAAATATGGTCGGACGAAAGTATGCCCAACGATTGGAATTTAAGTGTGCTATACCCAATCCATACAAAAGGAGACCCCACAATCTGCGCCAACTACCGTGGGATTAGCCTCCTCAACATGGCATATAAGGTTCTGTCGAGCGTATTGTGTGAAAGATTAAAACCCACCGTCAACAAACTTATTGGACCTTATCAGTGTGGCTTTAGACCTGGTAAATCAACAAACGACCAGATATTCACGATGCGCCAAATCTTGGAAAAGACCCGTGAAAGGAGAATCGACACACACCACCTTTTCGTCGATTTCAAAGCTCCTTTCGACAGCACGAAAAGGAGCTGCCTTTATGCCGCGATGTCTGAATTTGGTATCCCCGCAAAACTAATACGGCTGTGTAAGCTGACGTTGAGCAACACGAAAAGCTCCGTCAGAATCGGGAAGGAGCTCTCCGAGCCGTTCGATACCAAACGAGGTTTCAGACAAGGCGATTCCCTATCGTGCGACTTTTTCAACCTGCTTCTGGAGAAAATAGTTCGAGCTGAGGAACTCAACAGAGAAGGTACCACCTTCTATAAGAGTGTACAACTGCTGGCGTATGCCGATGATATTGATATCATCGGCCTCAACACCCGCGCCGTTAGTTCTGCTTTCTCCAGACTGGACAAGGAAGCAAGAGAAATGGGTCTGGCAGTGAACGAGGGCAAGACGAAATATCTCCTGTCATCAAACAAACAGTCGTCGCACTCGCGACTTGGCATTCACGTCACTGTTGACAGTCATAACTTTGAAGTTGTAGATAATTTCGTCTATCTTGGAACCAGCGTAAACACCACCAACAATGTCAGCCTAGAAATCCAACGCAGGATAACTCTTGCCAACAGGTGCTACTTCGGACTAAGTAGGCAATTAGAAGCAAAGTCCTCTCTCGACAAACAAAAAACAAACTCTATAAGTCACTCATAATTCCTGTCCTGCTGTATGGTGCAGAGGCTTGGACAATGTAAACAACGGATGAGTCGACGTTGCGAGTTTTCGAGAGAAAGGTTCTGCGAAAGATTTGTGGTTCTTTGCGCGTTGGCCACGGCGAATATCGCATTCGATGGAACGATGAGCTGTACGAGATATACGACGACATTGACATAGTTCAGCGCATTAAAAGACAGCGGCTACGCTGGCTAGGTCATGTTGTCCGGATGGTTGAAAACACTCCAGCTCTGAAAGTATTCGACGCAGTACTCGCCGCGGGAAGCAGAGGAAGACGAAGACCTCCACTTCGTTGGAAGGATCAAGTGGAGAAGGACCTGGCCTCGCTTGGAATATCCAATTGGCGCCACGTAGCGAAGAAAAGAAACGACTGACGCGCTGTTGTTGACTCGGCTATAATCGCGTAAGCGGTGTCTACGCCAGTAAAGAAGAAGAAGAAGTTATGTGGGAAGTAGGCAGAGTTGTAGTCCGATTTCGGTTATTCGGTTCACAGAGTAACATAAGAATATGAAAGAAATGTTACGTTCCAAATTTTGTCGAAATTGGTCAGTCCGGTCCCGAGATATGAGATTTCATCAGAAAGTCGGCGGTGCCGCGCCCATGGTCCAATTTTCACTTCACGCATTACAAAAAAACCACTTGCAGTTTCGAGAACGAAATCTACTGGTGGGACAATATAGCGGGCTGAAGGTCATTCATTTAATCGGTTCATTGTAGAACTCTCACTTAGGTACTAAAAATAAATTTTGAGTAGCATCGCTGAAGTTTGTAATTTTCATTTTTGTCCAGTTTTTGAAGGAAAATGCTCCTATGTGCGACTGGCTATAGGCTCTCCCAGCTTAGGTATGAATTTAGTTGTGCGGATAGGGAATATAAGAAAATGTTAGTTAGAATTATAGAGGAAGAATGGAGGAGTTTTGTTAGGGAGAATAGGAACGACTCCTGGGGTCAGGTCTATAGGATCTGCCGGGGTCGTCGTGGAGAGAGTGTGCCGGAGTTCTGTTAGGTGCGTCGGAGGTGCAGGTATCACAAGCAAAAGAGGTGCCTGTCCCTCCATTAGATGATGGGGAGTTGGGGTACGCCTTTGGTCGGTTAGATCTAAACGGTCTCTAGGGTTTGATGGTTTAAACGGAGAGATGCGTAAAAGTCTGTGAAAGTTCATTCCGGAATACCTGGAGCCATTTATAATAAGTGCGTCTAGGAGGGATCCTTTCCACGCGTGTGGTAATGTGCTAGGGTTGTTCCTCTCCTGAAGTACCCTGATAAGATCAGGAAAGATCCTCGATTTTATAGGGGCATCACTCTCCTTCTAGTACTTGGAAAAGTGCTGGAAAAAGTCATGGTGGAACGGCATCAGGAGCTAAAGATAGGTATGTGGTCGGACAGGCAGTTTGGATTCGGGAAAGGAGGCAGTATAGAGGATGCATGATTTAATGTTCAGCTTGTTGTTAGGGAGAACGTCAACAAATATGTCCTTGGAATATTTGTTGACTTCAAGGGGGTGTTTGATTACCTAAGCTTCCGGAAATTACTCTTTGGCGGAGTTATTTTTCAGACAGAAAAGCCTCTCTTGCCGGCATGGAGATTGGAGTTGTTTGTGGCTACTCGGTTCCATCTGTGGTCTATATATTCGGAACCTTGTGATGGACACTCTGTTGGACCGCTTGAGCCACTCTGTAAATGTTGTGCGTATGCGGATGCCCTTCTTCTCATGGTCGAAGGTCGCTAGCGGTCTGAGCTAGATCGGGCGAAAGGAGATCTCTTAGAGATTGTGGACACTTAGGGTGTAGGTGGGGGGTGGACATATCGAAGGAAAAAACGGTGGCAATGCTGCTTAAGCGCAGATTGTCACCGGTTCGACCACCGATTGTCCGTGTGAATGGGGTCAGCATCAGATATGTGACGCAAGTCAAGTATCTGTGGTTGACCATGAGTAAAAGGATATGTTTTACTCCACACTTGGTGAATGTGAAGGAGCGACTGCAGACAAGGAAGGGATATCTGGGGAGCAAGAGGCTTCTAGATCATAAGGTTAGGTGTAGGTGCCAAAAACGTTGTGACAATAGTCCTAACGGCCGAGTGACGTCGCCCCGAGCGCAACGTCTTGGGGGCGGCAAAACGATCTTCGCTGATTTTTAATATTCAGAAAAATACTTCCACAAATTTTTTTACAGAATTTATCATAAAAGATAAATAGTTGTACACTCATAATGTAATAATCTGAATAACAATGAAAATATTAATTTTTACTCGAATACCCTTCAGTCTTTGAATTTGTCTTATATCTTTCTTAAAAACAGTGATGGAGCTTAAAGATGCACTTTTGTAGCTTTGATCGCAACAGTATCTTTATTTTTACTCTGTCGTCACGACGCACAGTTCCCTATGCTTTGAATGTAACAAATACTTTTATTCCTCCTAATTTTCAAAAATGGTACTTAAAAACTCTGATTCAGGCAAAAATTCCTGCAAATTGTGTCAAAAGTTTACAAGATATAGGGCGAAAATGTTTTTTTTCTATCGCTTTTAATAAGATGTCTTGTAAATATACTATCAACTTTCTCAAAAACCGTATTGTGAGAATTTTATAACTTCAGAATTTGCGTGGCTTCTAGTTCCTAAGTTTTATACACTTAATATTGAAGAAATTTTGTAAAAATTCACTTCTGTTTGAACCACCTCATGAAACTTGTAGGTAGGTAGATAAAGGGGACGGCGGAACATCCTTGGACCCGGGCGCCCGAAGTTGTGGCTACGCCACTGCAGATTCGTGCACTTGAATGGGCTGTCCGCTATTTCGGCTCAGGGGCGCCAGCGGAGTTAATGCTCAAAGCTAAGCCTAGCGCCAGCTGATTTCGATCAGTGCTGGTCGATTTCGGGTACCGCAGAGTGGATGAGAGATTCTGCACTGAAATCCGCACGTAGTTTGCTATATACTGTTTTGTTCTCTAAAGTTTCTTCTTCATTATAGTTTCCTTTTATCTGCAAAGGAATTCGTTCGAATATGATTTTATTTAACACAAGAAATATAGTTAAATAGTGAACGTTTTGTGCGTCAAAAATAAGAGTTTTTACTTCTTCTCGATAGATTTGGCCTTGAATATATTAAAAGCGAATATTAAATAAATTCTGATATTTTAGAGAATGGTAATTCTATGTAATGGAAATATGAGACCAATATGCAATACGCAAGTTTGCGTCAAAACTGTTCTCGCATTGATGAGCTCCGGCTGTCATATGAAAATGTACACACACAGTTTTGAGGCTGATTTCTTGCATTTGTCAGCTTTGCGCTCAGCTCGTTTTTGAGCATCCAATTCTACAGGCACCCTAAAATGCAGTGATGCTAAAGATAGAATAGGAAAAAGACCAGATTCATATATGCAAATGCGAATGTCGAGTAGCCTTGTCAGCGTAACTGTATTGCAACCTCCCATCTTTTGTATTCAGTTCCTTCTCTCCGACGCTTCACTTTTTTGTTTGTGATTACGCACGTGTTGTAGTAACACTTAAAACGCCCAACGGCTTGTAAGGCAAATTGCGTGTTTAATTTTTACAGCACCATCAAGTACCCGCACACGCTCCAACTTAATGCGATGCTACACTGCGCACATCTGAAAGCGTCATCAATACAAATTGCTTTCAATTACCGAACAACTTCCAACCCAACAGCCATTTAAATGCCGGAAAACGCGCTAACAACAACAAATGTGTAGAATTACAAAAACAACTAACAAAACTTGAAACATGTTGAATGGCAACGGAGTCGATGCTTTAGCGTTGTCGTGATAAGGTATTTTGATATCCAGCTGCAGAAGTGTTAAGTTTTTCGAAGATCCACAGTGGTCGATTATGTAACAAAAATCGTTAAAAAGTTCGAAATTTAAATATTAAATTAAACCTATAATATTACTTAATACACAATAGTTCGATTCCACAACAACTTTAATTTCGTGGTCTCAAAGAACATGTCTACTAAGTTTCATAAAGATACCTGAATTTTTACTCAAGTTACCATACAGCTTGCACAGACAGATGGACGGACGGATTCGGAATTTAACTTGTGTTACCAACCAGGTATCTTTTAAATATAGGTGACACAATCAACATATAAGTGAACTAAGCAATTAGACTCTGTAGCAACAAGTTGCTTTTGTAAGAGTATACTTACTGAGTGAGAAGTATTAACAGCGTACGTACAAAAAATACTGAAGTATGGAGCAGAAACAGCTAGCAGCTAGACTAGATGTAAAAAGAAATTCAAATATGTGATTAGTATATCAAGCGTTTAAATCCAAAATTCATTTAGCTAAAGGGCATGTAACACCAAAAATACTGCATCACGAATGACTCCAACGCCGTTGCACTTTGTACACAACACTATTATCGTGCAACAATATCGAGTGCAGAGTACGATGCCGAACATGT
>JAPZAG010003505.1:0-10215 GCA_027475135.1 Bactrocera correcta | reverse complement strand
GAACTGGCTCAGTAAGGGCCCAATACACTTGTTGGGTAGAGGCTTTTAGTCCACATATGCATACAAATTTATACACACATTTATGTGCATATATGTATGCACGTATGCTTATATAGTGTAGGTTACATTTAGACCTGTCTATTCTGTCGACCACCGCAGCCCAAATGGTAGAATGTGTGATAACCTGCCATTTCATTTAAGCCACAGTAAGTTTCCTTTAATTTAGCCCGTGTTGAGGCAAACTTTTAACTTATAAATAACAAAGCACAAAAAAATTACCTGCGATGTGTTTGGCAAACCTCGGAGAAGCTCTGTTAATACAAGTAGGGTATTTCAAACAAAATTAGTTTGGAATTTTTTCCTTACTATCAAAAACTAATTTAAAATAAGTGGGCGAAGTGAAGAATAAATGAAATTATATTTGTTCACAATAAGATCTGTTGATGGGATCTAAAGTGCGATCCAAGCAGAGGTACTTTTTTCATTAGCCCTTTTGTGACTGATCACTCGTGAGTAGTGTCAAGTTGTCGTGTAATTTTTGTTCAACAGCATTACGAAAATTCGCGTTCTGTAAAGAATATGTTTCGCGCGCTTCACTTCAACTCATGGTGAACATAACCGGTTCACTGAGCGTACTATTCGTAATGCCATCACCCGTCTTGAGAAGCATTCATTATTGTATATTATTCGACCGAATAGACCATGTCCAGCAAGCAGTGAAGAAAATATAGCACCCGTAGCTGAGAGTGTACACAAAGACCATATAGAGCTGATCCAGCGGCGTTCGCAGCAACTCGGACTGACTAATGGATCGACTTTTACGTCGAAATCTCAAATTGAATGCGTACAAAAAACAGCTTGTGCATGAATTTAAGCCGCTTGACCTTCCCAAGCTAAATAGCTTCTGACGAGCCAAATTTTTTTCAGCGATGAGGCCAATTTCTGCCTTAACGGCTATGTACTAAATAAGCAAAATTGCCGTATTTAGGACGATGAGCCATCTAAAGAGATTCAAGAGCTGCCTTTTCATTAAAAGGCAACACAAAACTAAAAAGACAATTTAAACGACCTAAAACTCTAAACTATTTTCAAAGAAATTCCGTTAGATATTTTACTTGGATACACAATTGTAACGGAAGTCTTCTAAGACGTGTAGATTTCAATGAAACAATATTTGATTCGGAGTTGATCTTTTTGACAGCTGTTACTTAATTTACACTTAGTTTGCTCTACTATTGCATAATGGACTGACTTACTCTGAGTCGTCGTTTAATGAATATGGAAGACGCTAATGTTACTGAGGAGTAACAACAAATTACAAATTCAAACTCGTGCAGGAATTGAAGCTGAACGACCATTAAATGAGTCACACCTGGCTTATGTGTTGGCAGAAGGAATCATTGCTGCATATTTCTTTAAAAATGAACGCGTTCCTGTTTCAGTGATTTAATGATACATGACTTTTTCACTACTGAATTGGAGAATGTTGATGTGAACGAACTTTGATTCTTCAAAACTGCGGTGCATGGCATATAGCCAAATAATAATTTTATGCATGGTAATTTTTGGTGAGCGCATTATGTCACATCGTGGGCCCTTAGCGTGACCGGCAAGTACCAGTAACACTTCTATGTAATTTTTTGTGGGATTGTGAATTGGCGGATTCAGAGGCGGGATATGGGAGACTGAGGACTGAGACACACTTTCACGAACTGAAAGTTGACGAAGAAAAACAAGAAACTGCGGCCGACAAACAATCATTATCTTTTAATTTCATCATTTTCAGGCTATAGAAAGAGATGATGAAATGATTGACTTGTGCAAATTTGGGTTATTTTGCGTGAATCCTTTGGGAGATATATACATGAAACCAATTACAGTTTTGTGTCTCCTTTTGGGAGCAGTTTTGTAGCATTTTATAAGTTTTCGATTAAAGCCGTTATACGGGCAAGGCAGAGGTCCGTTTACGCTCATCTACGAACCCGTCCCCCTAATATGACCAATGAACATTTATAGCAAGTTTCATTAAAGTATCTCTACTTTTACACAAGAACAGACAGAAACAGACAGTCGGACGGACAGGAGAGAGCCACTCGGAATTCAACTCGTCTCGTCATCCTGTTCCATTCAAATACAATTTCATATATTATATATATATTACATATGTATATATGAACTATCTAAACCTGCAGCTATCTCGTATAGTTCTAGCTGACAACCGTAAGGTGAACAAATATTGTATATTGTTTTACTCATATTATACTCATATAGCAACATATTTCAGGAGTATAAATATGTATACATATATAAGTTGAATTTTCCATTTTTTTTGAAAAAAAATTTTCTAAAATCTAAATTACCTTATTATCGATCGCCACCACTTGGCGATAGCATCTTTCAATCCAATTGAAGCGTAATGATATTATTATGTAAATTAGCTGCAGCAATTAAGCGAAGCAATCGTTGAAACAGCAGCACTGCAAGCTGAAAGAAGAGAGAACAAATGAATATGATAAAAAAAAAAAAAAATAATAAAAAAAGAAGAAAACAATAAAAACAAATATTTAAATTTAGAATAATAAATGTAAGCAAGACAGTTAAATATTTATTTTCATGGCTTTTATATAATTTGATTTTAGTTAATAAGCCCTGAACGAATACCATACGCAAATAAAGAAAGAGCAACGTGTGCGGCAACCTACAAGTACAAGCCTTATGCTGGTCATGACACACAGTAGGTATACAAAGCACCCCAATCAAACGGTTGTCCAAGGGAATGTCAGGTGCAATGCTCAGCCGGCCGATGGGCACCAAACAGTAGTCGGCCAGATTTAGATATCATATACATACATGCGCACAATCTTACTGAGCGTGTGTACGCGTTCGTAAACTGTGCCGCAATGTATGTTAGTGGCGATGAAGGGCAGCGATGAGACACTGTGCTGATCCTGCTGCTACGTAATACTACTCAATTTGGATGTCAAAGTCAAAGAGAGATGAGGTGAACTTCAGCTGAGCAAATGGCCGGGCGGCTTAACGGGTAACTGAACGGTCTAAACGGCCTACCGACGGCTTCCAAAAGCCGGTATAAATTTGTAAATTTATATTAAATTTTTATGTTCTGTGCTCTTTCACTTTTTACTTCAAAGCTTTCAGAGTTTTAGTATTCCATGCGTGTGCTGGGTGCCTGTCTGGACCCTTAGAATTCGACGTATGGAACTGCTTTACATATGCATGCACATATGTATGTGTGGAAGCACTTGTATACATATGCTCTGTGCCTGAGCTATAGTGTAGAGTCGCAGGTTTTGCTTAAAGCAGACAACACCAACTGCCTCGACGGCGGCGGCTATGCAGCCGTCATGTTCGACTGTCATGTTAGACACATTAACAAGTCAAAACATGAGCTCCATCAAAGCGAACTCAGTTAAATAAAATCACATAAAACTGTAGAATTTCTTATCGCTTTTGTATTTGTGTTTGCACGAATTTTAATGTCTAGGGAAGATCGTAAATTTACGACTAATTTTCTTTTTCTTTTCGGTGAATAAAAAGAAATTGTAATTGAATTGAGCATTATACCAAAGAAGAGCGCAGTTTGACGCAAAATAAAACTGTTCTTTGGATCTATTGATAGAAATGTATCTAAAGGCGTGAGAGCATTTCGCTGGAGTTAAGAATAAAAAGAAGAAATTAATGGAATGGAATAATAAAACTGTCATACGGAATATGAAAGGCATACCAATCAAGACATACCATCAAGACATGTATAAACTATTTCTATGCATAAACAAATTATTATAATAGAACACATCATAAATACATGAATATGTTAACGGGACATATGGTGATAAGTAGATACAATGGTTCACGATTTAGCGATGTATAAAAGTCCAATAGAAATTGTGAACGTAAATCATTATTTTAGATTATAAAAGGCATGAACTTTGTGATGACAGATTTTAGTTCCGTTTAAAAAATGTTTTTTTCCAAAAGTAAAGAGTAAGAACGAACTAAAATCATACCTTTTCTGAAATTTTTAGCATTAAACCGCATTACGTTCAGTTAATTTAATTAAAATGACGATTATATACGCTATAAAGGATGGTCGAAACTAATTTGTTTTGTATAAGAGGTTTACGAAATTCAGGGATCGATATCACTCATTTCCCGCAATGAGATGCAGTATGTTCAACATATTGCGTTTATTTAATTATGGTATCGAGTAAAGTGCTGCTGAGCGGATGATTGTTTTAATAGCGGAAGCTTCAGCATTTATGTTTTTAGCCTGGGGTTTGTTGTCCGAAAATAAAACAGAAAGACGATGAAAGTTTGCCCAATCTGCCTTCTCCGTTAAGAATTTTGATGTGGGTCTTACTTTATACCAATTAGGGATGGAAATGGAGGTTATAATCGGAAAATGGTCACTATTATGGAGGTCTTGAAGTGTATAGCAGGAAAGTTTGGGTGCAATTGGTGTGGGGGCAAGGGTGATGTCGGGATGGGTAAACGTTTTATGAGTGGAGAAGTGAGTGGGTGATCCATCGTTAAGGACGACCAGGTTGTGAGAAAGTATTATATCCTCGATGATTTCTCCTCTTTTATTACTAGCAGGAGAACCCCACAGCGGGCTCCAAGCATTAAAATCTCCTAACAAAACAATTGGGGCAGAAACAGTGTTGATGATATTAGTAAGGTCCCTATTAGTAAAGTTCTGATGAGGCGGGATGTAGCAATTGACAATAGTGATTTTGAAGCCTATGTCTTTTTCCCAAACGCCAAGCAGGAAATGCCAGAAATGACCGGGATGAGTTTATGGTTGATGGAGTTTTTAACGAGAATTGTAATGCCTTGCTTACAGGAAGTGTTTTGACTGCTATTAGAAAAGTAACCTGTGTAGTTTTTAGGAGAATACGCTTTCTTATTAGCGGGGAGATGCGTCTCTTGTAAAGCAACAATTTCAGGAGAAAATTCATTAATTAAAATATTTAAATCAGGGTAATTATTAAATATCCGTTTATATTCCATTGTAATATTTTAATCATAATTCATTTGTTTTTGGGAAAGTCTGTAGGGAGGTAAGATAAGGGGGGAAAAATGGTATACCGTTAATACATTCAGCCCAAGGTCCTATTTATAACCCTCAAGACATTGCTCAGAAGTTTGCGGACACATGGTCAGATAATTCCAACAGTCATAATTTTCATAATGACTTCAACACCTTAAAAAGCCAAACAATCTCTGAAAACTACAATAACCCATTTCCCTCACCCAGAGCCGTCCAAGCAGATGCTCCCATCACATTAAGTGAATTCGATGCAACAATTGCATCGATGACTGGTAAAACTCCAGGATTGGACAAAATTTCCTATCCCACCCTTTAAAAATCTCCCTCGATCCCTTAAAATTCGTATAATTTCTCTCTACAATAAAATCCTCAACGAGGGAATCTATCCACAGGAGTGGAAGACAGCTTCCATCCTTCCCACCCCCAAGCCCAATAAACCTACTTCTCAAATAGAAAATTATAGACCCATATCCTTACTTCCTTGCATGTCCAAAATTCTGGAGAAAATAATATCTGAAAGAGTTATGTGGTTTGCCAAAGCAAACTCTTTTAAAAAACCCCAACAATTTGGGTTCCAAAAAGGTTTAGGAGTAACTGACGCTCTGTTATTTTTCGAACACTATGCCTCTACGGCTTTGTCAAACCGAAATCACGTTTCTGTGCTAAGTTTAGACTTTGAAAGAGCATTTGACAGGATTGGACCTCACATGGTACTCAGGGAATTTAAAAAAATGGAATATTGGCGAAAAACTATATAAAATAATAAAATCGTTTTTGAACCACCGCAAATTTTTTGTTATTCCCAATAAGCATAAATCCGGCCTACACGATCTGTTTAATGGTATTCCACAGGGATCACCTCTTTCTGTTGCGTTATTTACCATTGCGTTCAATGAAATAAGTACAATTATAAGTTCTAGTGGAGATGTCAAACACTGCATCTATGCCGATGATGTTTTAATATTCTCTCAAACTCATGATCTAAACCAAATTAAACACATATTCTTAAATATATTGAATAAAATAAGTAATTGGTCAAAAATTTCAGGCGCTAATATATCGCCTAGCAAATGTAAAACTTTTCACATATGTCGGAAACATAAGTGCTCCTTTCCTAAGATATCCTTTTTAAACGTTGATCTCCCACATACTAATAAATTTAAAAATCTTAGGACTTATATTCGACAACAAATTAACTTTCAAAGAGCATTGTAAATATGTTAGAGTAAGTCTTTTTTCTAGACTGAATATAATTAAATTCTTATCTTCTAAATACTGCTTAGTACATACAAATACTCTTGTCAATATAACAAAAGCTTTAATATTATCTAAAATCGACTTCGGACTTTGTATTTACGGACATTGCGCTAATACACACATTAAGCTCTTTAACGCACCCTACCACGCAGCAGTCAGAAGAAGCATTCGCGCCTTCCCAACGTCACCAATTAAGGCAATTCTATCTGAAGCTGGATTACCACATATAAACTACCGGACCATGCGTAACACCATGATGCTTATACCGAGGCTACTTCACTGCAGAAATGAATTAATTTTTTCGCAAATCAATCGTTCTATACGAAATCTTAAGACTAGTCGTAAGCCGTCTACTATTATGCGTTGCTTAAGTCTAGCTCAACAGCTGAACATCGTAACCACTCCATCACTTCTTAAAACCTCAGAGTATCCTCCAAGTGCGCTTCCAAATTTATCACTCATCAACATCCTACTTAAGTATCCAAAATATTCTACCAGCAGTAATGAATACAAACAAATGTTTAATGCGGTATTAGAGTCCTTAAATGATGATTGGAACTTGTATTATACGGACGGATCCAAGTCAGACACCAGCACAACGTTTGCTGTGACAAACCAGCTAGGTGTTACTATTATGGTCGGTTCCTTGCCATCTTACTGCTCGGTATTTACTGCCGAAGCAGCCGCAATATTTGAGGCAGTACAATTTGCTTCCCGAATGGGAAATAAATGCATTATATGTACCGACAGTAGATCTGCAATTGAAGCTATATTTAATACCAATAATGCATCGTTAATATCCAATATTCGTAGCATGCTATTCAAAGCAATAACTGTATAAAAATAATGTGGGTGCCTAGCCATATCGGAATTCATGGCAACGAAATTGCCGATAAAAAAGCTAAAGAAGCTTCCAAACAACCACTTCACTTCTTTGACTATTTCACCGATAAAGATATACGCAGACTTGTTGAAACATACGTAAATGAAATCCAAGTAAGAGAATGGAGTGATCACGATCACCACTACAAAAAATTTAATCCTGCGGGAACAAAGCCTTTATACCCAGGAAAAGCGACTTGTAAAAATATAAGGACATTTATAAGACTTCGAATAGGACACACAACTGCTACACATGCTCACATCTTAAATGGCGTAAATAAACCAAATTGCGTGTTCTGCGGATCAAACGATGTCACAGTTATACACCTCCTCGATACCTCCCCGGGCACTTCAACGAATCAGAGCTAATGTTTTCTCTAACAAAAAACCTTCTTCATATCTAGAACGGACTGATGACAGTAACATAGAAATTATATCTAAATATATTTCGCTTTGCAAATTAAATATTTAGTTTAGTTACATATGTATGTACATGTACCAATTTACTTTTGCTTTGAAATTTATCTTTTTTTTGTATCTAAATTCACGTTACATAATATGAATATAATAGACTAAGATTTTAATATATAAGCTGAAGGCCCTGGCAGCCAGTGCTTTATATCTATAAGTGGAACGATTATTTATAATTATTTCTCTTTTAAATAAAATAAAAAAATAAAAATATTTAATTATGTGAAAATACTCGTATCTTCATAATTCTTTACATCTTATTGACGCTAAGATCTCGGTTGAGTAGATTTTTTTCATCATTCATAATTTTTTTAAGTTTTCTTGCAAAGTTTCTGCAATGTCAGTCCAAAGTCACCCAGAGGCACCGATATTGTCGTATTCAGTTTAAGGGGTCAGTGGGGTAATTTTTTTTAAATTTTTTTTTTTTATGTTTTTCATTTTATGTTTCCTTATACACTTAGAATTAATGTAGAAACCAACTTTACTATTGGAAGGTTTCGAAAAAGGCCCAAAAATGATAATACCGCTCGGCGTGTGGAGCGCTCGGAGTGCATACCTCAAATTTTAAACGCATTTTTTTCAAAACGCACTTTTTTAAACTGGCGGGCATGATGCCAGTCGAACTACTCAATAGATTTGCTTATTTAATTTTCAATGTTCACAAAACGCCTAGCTATCGTCCCTACTAGATTCAAATTTATTTATAATTTATTGACCATATTATGACAAAATTTATGTAAAAAAAACATGGGAAAAAGTAAAAAAAAAAAATAATTTTTTATTTATCAACATTTTTTCATGATTCTAGTAGGGGCGATAACCATTCACGTACATTTTTTGAAAAATTTTGGTTTTTGTGTTTCAGATGAACCCCAACATGAAAAATCGTGTTCGCCAGTGAAAAAACGTATCTTATTCATCCAGCCCTTTCTCTGACAGATGTCAGCAAAAAATTCTAAAAAAAATGTTTATACGCTCCACGACATATGTACCTCATAATAATACCCCACTCCCGCCCAACCGACGCGAGCGGCCCAATCCGCGAACGAACGGAATTAGCCGAGTCATAAAAGGCGAGAGACTTTTAAGCGTTGCAATCTTAAACTGCTCAGCTACAGAAACAAAAATTTCAACAGCCAAAATTAAGAATTAAATTAAAGTTTATAATTTTTAAATGTTACTTGTTAAGAGTAGATAAAATTATTTTTTTAATGGTAAATAGTTTGTTAGATCAAATGTGCTGGAATGAGAATTGAAATCATGACATATACGTCGAAATGGTTCGTTTAACTCAAAATTTGTTCTAGAAAATTATAAAGTAAGGGTCCAAACTGCCTGGTAGAGCAAACGGGAACATTAAGAGAGATGAGATAAGAGAGATGAGCTACAGACTGACCCATTCATGAGTTTTACAAGAAATATTATCCCAAGCATCTCCCTACGACTAGTGAGTGTCGGGAGATTTGTAAGTTTTAAACGGTTAGTGTAAGAGGGAAGATTTAAACTGGAATCTCAATGCAAATGATTTAAGGCAAAAAGTTAAAAAGTTTTTTAATTATTTCCAATTGTCACCAAACTGCGAGGAGACAAGTAACGCGCTATTGTTGATTTGGTTTTTAAACGCGTTAATAGTAAGCGGCGCCTACTCAAAGTGGTAGTAGTAGAACCAAAGTTCTGTATGGATGATCAATGGTTAATGATTGCTGAATAATAGTACAGGGTAGGCCATTTAGAGTTGACCCATCTGGCAACGCTGTAACTTTTAACAGCGCTGACAAATCGGCTAATGTCATACCGCGTTAGAAGCGTCATTCGAAGACAATTTATACCATGAAACAGTACACTCCAAAAGAACGCGCTGAAATTGTTCAGCTTTATATTCAAAATAACTTTTCAATTGTGTTAACTCTACGTGCGTTTCGCAAAAAAAATAAAGTGAAAAGTGCTCCAGTTAAGAACACAATTAAGTCTTTATACGCAAAATTTGTGAACACCGGTAATCTCAGTAATGCCAGTCATGCATCCAGACAACGCACAAGACGTTCTGATGAAAATATCGAAGCTGTACGAGCCAGTATTGAGGAGACTCCATCGACATCGAGTTATCGCCGCTCTCAGGAATTAGACATCTCTCGCACCACTCTCCGACGCTAATTCATAAAGATTTGAAGATGTTTCCATATAAAATTCAAATGGCACAAAAACTAAACCCAGCTGATTATCCGCGACGCCTTAATTTTGGCAAACAAACAAATGGGTCAACTTTAAATGGCCTACCCTGTATAAGTTAAGTAATTCTTTTAAATAATTTTCACGAAATTCAACTTATTTTTCAATCACTGGATGAGTCTTAAATCTGAAATATATTCTTAAATATTGGAGTCTAGAAGCGGTTTAACCTCATACACTGAGATCGCTTTTAGTACCTTTTGACTGTCGCAAATTACTAAATATTAAAGGCGATGAAAACCGATGAAAAGCGATCTCAGTGTATGAGGTTAAACCGCTTCTAGTAGACGAGTATATAGGAAGGCCGC
>JAPZAG010003504.1:0-10219 GCA_027475135.1 Bactrocera correcta | reverse complement strand
TACCAGCATCGTGTCATTTTTGTTTTTAATATTTTAAAAAAAATTCAAGAATTTAAAAACAAGCGTAAAAAATGATTTTTATTTTCAGGCAGTCACCATTTTTCAAAAAAAAAATTTTCGTGTTTTCTGAGGTAGGGACTATAACAACATCCTTATTGATTAAGAATTTCTTTTGAATTTTTTTTTTCAGACCACCAGGAGAGTCAGGATCAATGTCACCAGAATGCGCCATTTTTTTTACACCTGTCTCCCCCCTTTAATTATTTTAATTTTTAATATTTTTTTGCAAAATTTTTTTTCTGTATTCTTAAGATATCAATAAAAATACCATAAAAAATGGATAGTAAAAATATTTTTTGTTTTTTTTTTTAATAAAATTCAAAAAACTGCCCAAAATTTGATTTCTAGACTAGAATACTTCCTTAAATTTTTTCGGACTTTTTCGTTCGTTCGGGATTTTCGTCCATTTTTTTTTTTTGTTTTTTCTTTTATTTTTTTATTGTTTTCAAAGCGATACCCTTGCTAAACTTCGTGTTTCAATTAAAAAATAAAATATGAACTTCCATTACAGTGTAAATGAAATTAAATTAAAAAAAAAAATTAAAAATATTTTTTCATCGCATGTCAGTCTCTTACAGTTCGAACTCATTTTGTAATGCTCACTATCTTTCAATTGATTTATCTTTAGTTGAATTTGTTTTGCTTTTAATTTTTAATATTTTTGATTAATAACATGTCAATAACTTATTTCTAAATAAAAAATTCTATACCGCAAATAGTACCGCTATAAAATTGGGTGAAATATGCACAATACTTGAACATATTATATTTGGTGGTAAGATTTACGTGGCCACGAGTGTAAAAAACTTATACTAAAATCTACAGTGGCGATGGTGAAAAGTTTCCTACAAAATGTGTAGTGATTTTTAAGTCACACCATAACTTCAATGTTAAAGACAATTTCGTACATCATTGAAAATAACGACAGTTTTGGAATTTTAGGTGGAATTAATCTTGGATTAAGGAATGCTACTTCAGATTGGTAGATAATCGACAAGTAAAGGTCACTCTTGCACAAAGAAAATTATAACACTTATCAGAAAACTTCAAAGAAGCAGTGATTCAAGAAGAGGTACTTATTTTTCTTTAAAGCGAATCATCAAAAATTGGACTCAACGAATAGGCCATTTAAAACACAGCCACTATCAGCATTAGAAAGAAATAATCTTCAAAAAAATAAATGCTAAAGAATGTTATTTCGAATGATAATAAATATTGCCCAATAAATTTGAAGTTTGTTTGTTTTTCTTTTAAAAGTAGGGAACTTTGAAATGGATGACTCTTTATTTATAAATGTGGAAATTGAAAAGTGTTCAGGTGCTACAAGTAGGAGTTCGTAGAGGTTATAGGAAGTATTCCATTCGTTAATAAGATAACCTGGGAAGGGACCTTGCTTGCATTTATCGTGAACTAATAAAGTGAAGAAAGTGCTGACGCTCTAATGTTGAATCGACTACAGTAATTAAATATTTAATACAAGTGTTCTATAACATCCGTTTTATGCTAATTAAATGCTTAAAAATCTGAGAAAGAAATATCAATTAATAATCTGAGCTTATCCTCGATGTCTGACACAATACATACTCAGTGTAGTGCAAGACAAAACTTAAGGTCTGCTCATGATTTTAAAATATTGTAGCTAGACTCAGCATCACCATGCGAATGGTATAATACACAACCTTGTTAACAAGCTTAGGCTTAATTTACAAAGCGACCGAGTATAGGAGATTCATTAGGAATTAAAAACAAACGATTTCATGCCTTAGAAGCGTAGAATGGACCAATGGTGTTGTGATCGACAGTTTCTACGGCGAAGACTATATATTCACCGATCAATCGAAGGTTGATTTAAGGACAAGAGTAGGTTTCTTCTTGGTTTTGGCTTCAAACTAAATGACTACAATTCAGTATTTCAAGCTGAAATGTTTGGCATAACAGAAGCGGCCAAGTAGGCTTCAAACAGCAAGTCCATAAACCTTCTAGTGGACAGCCAAACGGCAACTTATACTAACCTGGGCATTGTATACTCTAATCTGAACCAGACCATTTAGCTCCTTCAGGGGTTGTTTGAAACAATGAAGTCTAGAGGAACCTATCAGGTCTTGAATCACTAGCAACAACTTGCATTTCACAAGTTACTTCGGGGTAGGTGTTAAAGGTAGACAGACCAAAAAAAAATAAAAAGGTTCTGCTTTTAGAGACTGAGATGTAGGGGTCTTCACAGGGCAACTAAATTTAAGGTAACATCTTTAAAAAGTGGAAAGTTAATACGGCGTAATGCAGAGCATGCCCGGAGGGTGTGGAGGCGCTCGACATAATCCATGTGAATAACCAAATGAGAAAGGACATATTCCAAGACTCCCAATGCTCCAACTTAGGACACATTGGGCAGCTTGGGTGCAAATCAGGTTTCTTACTAAATCCACTATGTTAGTTAGTATGGCTTAATGATAGTCAAAGTGCGGCGGTCTGCCGTCTGGTGCTCTTGCGACTCCCTTTTCAACTATTCAGCTACGATAACACTATTCTTATATAGTTTATAACTTGTTGTCGATTTTTAGTACACAATTCTCGCCAAATTTGAACGAAACCGTAAACTAATTTATTTTCGTTTCTTCTCTTTGCAGTTTTGCCGCTTGTACGCAGTACACACACTAAACTAAAATAAATTACGCGTCAATAAGTGATTATAAATCAACTAAAAACACATATCGGTTCAAACAATAATATTATAAATATAAATTAAAAACACTAAACTCACACATATATACATATTTACGAACTAATGTTAAATTAGTGAAAATATTTTCGAACGTTTTTGCTGGATGCTCTTTGAAAATATGGAAAAAAGGCGAGTGGGTCAAGTGCTGACATCTAATTGGGTACAACAGTCCAAGCATTACAGCATGGCGAGCAGGTGTGCGTAAATTACAACTCGACATATATAGTATTTATAAAAAGTGTAGTTTGATTGTGAGTGTGAAAATTGTTAGAGAAAGCACTCAGTTGGAGGCGTTGAATAAAAAATTACCTTGAAAACGCAGTGGAAAACACATAAAAACCCGCACAAGTGCAACAACAAAGAAAATAAAAAAAAAAAAACAACAACCAACCGCAACACCACCCGCTGCGCAACTAAATATGAAAATTACACAGTTCACTCGTTCAGATTTTTCGCTAGTTTGCTGCATGTGAATGGTCGCGCACACATTTGCGCTGACATTTACGCATTACGTATACGCACCGGTGAGCGTGGCATTACAGACCACAGGGACAGTGCGTGTCGAGTGACAAAAGGTAGATAATAAACAACATAAGAACAATAAAAACAAACAATCAAATAAACAACAGGCCAATAAAAATACAATAAAATAGTCAACAACAACAATAATAACAACAAAAAAGAGCAGTTCACTAATTATCCACATACGTGTAAGCCTGGTGTTGGATAATGACATAAATGCGCAACATCAACAACAAGCGTAACACAAAGAAAGCAACTATAAACTGAAAGCAAAAGCAACAACAGCAACAGCAACAATTGGCCGCTAAAAGGCACAACAAATCATCATCGTGAACGCTTACAAGCGCTCAGTGTCCAAAAGGCCTACTGTCTATGCGAACAAAGCAACAATAAGCGGCCGTAAATAAAGCGTCAAAAGCAATTTGCCAAAACTATAAAAGGCGCATATCGCGAAAGCGCCAACCGACAACCAAAAAACACTTTCATATATACATATATACATACATATATATATATATATATATATATATATATATTGTGTAAAAATAGTGTTTTAGCGCATATATTTGAATTATCAACACATAAAACAAACAAAAAAACATAATAAAAAAGTCAGAAGCCATACGTATACACAAATACTTCCGCATTTGCCGCGACACGCGACGCTACGTCATAATGGAGCGCAAACATTTGGGCGCTTTGGCGCTTTGCTTGTTTGTTTTGCTGTTTAAACTAAATATTTTCGCTGTGGTCGCCGAACAGGATGAGGATATCCCACATAATGAGTAAGTTTGTTATAAATACATTTGTACTTTTATATGCAACTTTTATTACTTACTTGTTCTATTATTATCTGATTGGTTTTGTAGTGTACAATTTAAATATGAGGACATTATCAGACAATGAATAATTTAATTATGGAAAAAATACTGAAATATTTAGTGCTAAATGGAGTACACACACACATATACAAAGTTGGCTCATTGTATCCAAGTGCCTGAATGTTCGTTCTGCGAAATTTAATTAATGCTTTATTTCATGTGACAGAAAAAAATAGTATGTATACATATGTACTTCTTCTTCTTCTTCTTTACTGGCGTAGGCACCGCTTACGCGATTATAGCCGAGTCAATAACAGCGCGCCACTCGTTTCTTCTCCTCGCTACGTGGCGCCAATTGGATATTCCAAGCGAAGCCAGGTCCTTCTCCACTTGGTCCTTCCAACGGAGTGGAGGTCTTCCTCTTCCTCTGCTTCCTGCGGCGGGTACTGCGTCGAATACTTTCAGAGCTGGCGTGTTTTCATCCATCCGGACAACATGACCTAGCCAGCGTAGCCGCTGTCTTTTAATTCGCTGAACTATGTCAATGTCGTCGTATATCTCGTACAGCTCATCGTTCCATCGAATGCGATATTCGCCGTGGCCAACGCGCAAAGGACCATAAATCTTTCGCAGAACCTTTCTCTCGAAAACTCTTAGGTTCGACTCATCGGTTGTTGTCATCGTCCAGGCCTCTGCACCGTATAGCAGGACGGGAATTATGAGCGACTTATAGAGTTTAGTTTTTGTTCGTCGAGAGAGGACTTTACTTTTCAATTGCCTACTCAGTCCGAAGTAGCACCTGTTGGCAAAGTAATCCTGCGTTGGATTTCCAGGCTGACATTGTTGGTGGTGTTTAAGCTGGTTCCAAGATAGACGAAATTATCTACAACTTCAAAGTTATGACTGTCAACAGTGACGTGAGTGCCAAGTCGCGAGTGCGACGACTGTTTGTTTGATGACAGGAGATATTTCGTCTTGCCCTCGTTCACTGCCTGACCCATTTCTTTTGCTTCCTTGTCCAGTCTGGAGAAAGCAGAACTAACGGCGCGGGTGTTGAGGCCGATTATATCAATATCATCGGCATACGCTGGTAGCTGCACACTCTTATAGAAGATTGTACCTGCTCGATTCAGTTCTGCAGCTCGAATAATTTTCTCCAGAAGAAGATTGAAAAAGTCGCACGATAGGGAGTCGCCTTGTCTGAAACCTCGTTTGGTATCGAACGGCTCGGAGAGGTCCTTCCCGATCCTGACGGAGCTTTGAGTTTTGCTCAGCGTCAGTTTACACAGCCGAATTAGTTTTGCGGGGATACCAAATTCAGACATCGCGGCATAGAGGCAGCTCCTTTTCGTGCTGTCGAAAGCAGCTTTGAAATCGACGAAGAGGTGGTGTGTGTCGATTCTCCTTTCACGGGTCTTTTCCAAGATTTGGCGCATCGTGAATATCTGGTCGGTTGTTGATTTGCCAGGTCTAAAGCCACACTGATAAGGTCCAATCAGTTTGTTGACGGTGGGCTTTAATCTTTCACACAGTACGCTCGACAGAACCTTATATGCGATGTTGAGGAGGCTAATCCCACGGTAGTTGGCGCAGATTGTGGGGTCTCCTTTTTTATGTATTGGGCATAGCACACTTAAATTCCAATCGTTGGGCATGCTTTCGTCCGTCCATATTTTACAAAGAAGCTGATGCATGCACCTTATCAGCTCTTCGCTGCCGTGTTTGAATAGCTCGGCCGGCAATCCGTCGGCCCCTGCCGCTTTGTTGTTCTTCAGGCGGGCAATTGCTATTCGAACCTCTTCATGGTCGGGCCATGGAACGTCTGCTCCATCGTCATCGATTGGGGAATCGGGTTCGCCTTCTCCTGGCGTTGTACGTTCACTGCCATTCAGCAGGCTGGAGAAGTGTTCCCTCCATAATTTAAGTATGCTTTGGGCATCGGTGACTAGATCACCTTTGGGGGTTCTACAAGAGTATGCTCTGGTCTTGAAACCTTCTATAAGTCGCCGCATCTTTTCGTAGAATTTTCGAGCATTACCCCTGTCGGCCAGCTTATCAAGCTCTTCGTACTCACGCATTTCGGCCTCTTTCTTTTTCTGTCTACAAATGCGTCTCGCTTCCCTCTTCAACTCTCGGTATCTATCCCATCCCGCACGTGTTGTGGTCGATCGTAACGTTGCGAGGTAGGCAGCCTGTTTTCTCTCCGCTGCGACGCGGCACTCCTCGTCGTACCAGCTGTTCTTTTGCACTTTCCGAAAACCAATGGTTTCGGTTGCAGCTGTACGTAAGGAGTTTGAGATGCCATCCCACAGTTCCCTTATACCGAGTTGTTGACGAGTGCTCTCAGAGAGCAGGAGTGCAAGCCGAGTAGAAAATCGTTCGGCTGTCTGTTGTGATTGCAGCTTCTCGAC
Organism: Bactrocera correcta; assembly: GCA_027475135.1. Classification (NCBI taxonomy): domain Eukaryota; kingdom Metazoa; phylum Arthropoda; class Insecta; order Diptera; family Tephritidae; genus Bactrocera; species Bactrocera correcta. The sequence goes on along the minus strand of JAPZAG010003504.1, from coordinate 3,683 downwards.
GTCGAACCTTCCTTGTGTTTGTTGGTGTACGTTTTTTGCTGCACAGAGGCGGGTGCGAATTTTGGCTGCAACAATATAGTGGTCCGAGTCGATGTTAGGACCTCGGAGCGCACGCACATCTAAGACACTGGAGACGTGTCTTCCGTCTATCACAACATGATCGATCTGGTTGGTGGTTTTTCGATCCGGAGACTGCCAGGTAGCTTGATGAATCTTCTTATGCTGGAATCTAGTACTACAGATAACCATATTTCGGGCCCCGGCGAAGTCGATCAGCCTTAACCCATTTGGGGATGTTTCCTCGTGGAGGCTGAATTTACCGACCGTAGTGCCAAAGATACCTTCTTTGCCCACCCTGTAGTTAAAGTCGCCAAGCACGATTTTGACATCGTGGCGGGGGCATCTCTCATAAGTGCGCTCCAAGCACTCATAAAAGGCATCTTTGGTCACATCGTCCTTCTCTTCCGTCGGGGCGTGGGCGCAAATCAGCGATATGTTGAAGAACCTCGCTTTGATGCGAATTGTGGCTAGACGTTCATTCATAGGAGTGAATGATAGTACTCGGCGACGGAGTCTCTCTCCCACCACGAATCCAACACCAAACTTGCGCTCCTTTATATGGCCACTGTAGTAAATGCCACAAGGACCTACTTGTCTCTGTCCTTGTCCCGTCCATCGCATTTCTTGGACGGCGGTGATGTCAGCCTTTATCTTTACGAGGACATCTACCAGCTGGGCAGCGGCAGCTTCCCAATTAAGGGACCGGACATTCCAGGTGCATGCCCTCAAATCATAGTCCTTATTTCGTTTGCCATGGTCGTCATCAAAAGGGGGGGCTCTCATCCGAGGCTGTTTATGGTTTTTCATTGGGGGTGTTTTTTTTTCATGGCGGGTCCCAAACCCAGCGCACAACCCTATGCAGGGGTGTTTCGCCTTCTCACTTTAGCTCGCCTTCAAACGGATGTTCTTAGGCTACCCAGAGGATACTTGGTCAAAGACCGGAAGTCGTGAGCTGCTTGAGTCATATGTAAAAGAATCGTTTCTGGCCACTCCCAAGTGAATGGCGATCACAGAACTTTCCTCACTTGCGTGAACTTTTACACATGACTCCATCCTCCATATGTACTAATAAAATATAATTTTTTTATAAAAAAAAAAAATATTTGAATAAGTGGCAACACTTTTTCAGAATACAATAATTTTTTTTTTCTTAAATGCGTGATTCTTGTATTGTAATAATGCCATATCTTATTAAAATATTTTTTTATCAGGTGGCAACACTTTTCCAAAATATACCCAAATTTTTTTAAACTATGTATGACTTTATTAAAATATTTTTTATCAGGTGGCAACACTTTTCCAAAATTTATCCAAATTTTTTATACTTGTATGAGTTTAATATTTTAACAATGCCATAATTTATTAAAATAATTTTTTTTATCAAAAGTTTTAAAAAAAGTGGCAACCTTGTTTGGGACTATTTGACGCTACAAGCCTTTTTGAATGCCTTAAAGTTCTAATTATTTACTTTTGGAAGTAAACTTGATCCCCTTGCTATCCATAATTTATTATTGCCTTTATTTCATTAAACGAAGTGATTAACAACAGTAAAAAAATTTCTAAAATTTCTTACAAATATTTTAAGCCAAAATTTTTTAAAAAAATATTTCATTTTTTATTTTATGTCAACAAACCTTGGTTTAGATATTTATTTATATACCTACATATATACATGTTTTATTAAAAAATTTCAAATTGGTGGCAACTCTTTTCCGAAATATATCTATAATAAATTTTATAAACCATATTCTTATATTGCACCAATGCCAAAAATTTATACAATAATTTTATTTATCCAAACATTTGAAAAAAGTGGCAACCTTGTTTGAAAATTTTAAAGCTTCAAGCTCTTTTGAATCATATTAATTTGGCACACATGTTTGCTGCGTATTTTAACTTATTCACTTTTTGACTTAAATATTTAAAACTGGTGGCAACACTTCTCAAAAATAATTTTGTCAAAATAAAAAAAAAATGCATTTTTTGTCACTTATAGTTTAATACTACATTTATTTTATCAAATTAGTTGAGTAACAAAACTGAAAAAGGTGGCAATACTTTGCAAAAATATTTTATGCTATAACTACTTCTACATATCCTTCCTTATAAATATTTTCGACTTATCGTCCATATTATTATGATATATTTTCAAAAACAGGTGGCAATATTTGTCTAAAATTATTTTCAACTCTTTTGATTTGTTGTATGTATGTTTTCTCAAAGTTATGAAATTTTCATAGTTTAACAGTTTCAATAAATGATCGGAATTAGTTCAAATATGCGCCGTTTCGTTCGATAATCTGTTTCCATCTAGACGGCAACTTCATAATACCCTCCTCGTAGAAGTCCCCTCCTTCTTTGCGAAGAACTCAGACAGCCACTTTTCATAAGCTTCCTTTGAGTTCAACCTTACACCAGATAAGGCGTTTATTATGGACAAGAACAGACGGTAATCACTTGGCGCTATGTCCGGACTATATGGTGGATGCCATAAAACCTCTCTTCCGAGCTCCCGTAGCATCTGACGAGTCATGAACGGCGTCTGGTCTGGCGTTGAACTGGTGAAACACTACAACTTTCCTGTTTGAAAATTCTGGACGCTTCTGGTCGATCCCCTGCTTCAAACGGTCTAGTTGTACCCAGTCGATGGTAGAATTAGGCATCTGGGCATATGGCAGCAGCTCATAGTGAATGATTTCCTTCCAGTTCCACCAAACACACAGCAGAACCTTCCTGGCCGTCAATCCAGGTTTGTGCACTATTTGGGACGATTCACCGACCTTCGACCACGACCGTTTTCGCTTGATATTGTCGTATATGATCCATTTTTCGTCGCCAGCCACCGTCCGCTTCAAAAATGGGTCGAGTTCCTCCCGTTTCAACAGCATATCGCAGGTGTTGATTCGGCACCCAAACATCAAGCTTTTTTGTGTATCCAGCCTTCTGCAGATGGTTTAAAATGATTTGATGACTAACTTCCATCTTCTGGGCGATGTCCCGAGATGCCATATGCCGGTCTTACTCGATGTTTTCCATGATTTGATCGGTATTCGTCGTCGCCGGCGGGAGACCTGCCGGCTGGCTTATCAATGGTGTCGTTTTCACCCGTAGTATCATCCCCCAAAACACCATTAATCTCACGGAACGTGTCTCAAGCGAATTTGTCTTTAACGAAGAAAGATGTATAGCAATGCCAGATATGAGCTCTGTAGCGCTTTATACCTAGCCGCGAATTCAAAAGAAAAGGCGGAAGGGAGGTATTTGACAATTTAATATATGAATTAAAATACTCTTCTCAAAAGAAGAAATATTTACCAAGTTCCTTAAGAGATATTAAGCCTTAAATGTGTTATTACGAAGAGCTATAAAGAATGAATGCAAGCGAAGAACTTTCAGAACAATCTTCTAAAATGTGAGATACAAAGTTGCATTTGAGCTTTAGGCCAACAGGAAATATAAGTATAATTATTATGCAAAAACTTAAGGTTTTTATAGTAAAATCTTGCTGTTCTGTTTTTTTTTTTTTAATTGTGTGTACATACATGTATACATATAGTATGTTTATGTGTGTAGGTATAAATGGATCACATCTATAAACATTTTCTATGTGCTGTTTCCAACCC
>JAPZAG010003503.1:0-10220 GCA_027475135.1 Bactrocera correcta | reverse complement strand
AACATATAAAAAATATGTGTGTGAAATATGGTTAGATTTCTTTTCAGGAGTCAATCTACTGTTTATCAAAAACGAAGTAACCTGAGAAAGCAAAGAAAAATTTGAAAACATATACCTTGCTTATAGAACATGTAATCGGAATAAAATGTTGTGGTTGTAACTGTATAAATAGTTCTTCAATTAGTTCAATGGTTTCTAATCACTTGTGAATTTCAACATAAATATATAATAAATTTAAAAAAAAAAGTTGAAGATTGATTAGAAATGCGAAAAAACTTTTTCGACTACCAACATTATCAACGAATTTCTAGTTGAACCGGTGTAGTATAGTTTCGAAGATACGAGGTGTGTTCAAAAAGTATCGCGAAATTTGTGTGTGGGGAAAAAAGAAGAAAAAGTCACAGGGGGCCAGATCTGGAGAATACGGTGGCTGCGGCATCTTTAGTGTGTTGTTTTTGGCCAAAAAGTCGCGCACAAAAGCCAATTTTTGCCCTTTCCCATAAATCCGGGCGTTTCTGGCTGATTGCTTCACGCAAATTGCGCATAACTTGCAGGTAATATTCTTTATTGACCGTTCTTCCCTGTGGCAAGAACTCATGATGCACCACGCCCCTGCAATCGAAGAAAACTGTCGCGATACTTTTTGAACACACCTCACTAGAAAAGTAGAACCGATAGTGACAGCAAATTACGGTATATTTTTTCTCACTCTTCTGACATTACTCTTTAGAAAGGTTTGCCATTTCATCATGAAAAAACATACGATCCAACAACGAGTCGAAATTATTAAAATTTTTTACCGAAATTCGAAGTCAGTGGCTTCAACTTTAAGAGTGCTACGTTCAATTTATGGTTGTCATAATCATCCTGTCAGACCAACAATTGAGCGTCTAGGGGAAAATATTTTTGTCCACAGGCGCAATACAAAATATTTCCGTGCCAGTGAGACAAAGAATCGCCCGAGAGAATCGTCGAGAATATATCCGCCGCTAACGCATCAATTGGGGAAGATCCAAATCAGTCTCTCATACGTCGTTCTCAGGCGTTGGGCATCTCTGTAACGTCGTTGTGACGAATTTTACAACACTTACAAAGTCAATTCAATCAGTCAATTGGCCGCCTCGGTCGTGCTATTTGACGCGCCTAGACTATTTACTGTGAGTGTCCTTCAAGTCTAAGGTGTATGCCAACAAGACACGATTGATGCGCTTCGTACGAATATTGAACGTGAAATAGCAGCAGCTTCAGCCATCTGGTGTCCATGCAAAAGAAACCGAGTGCCATTCATAATGGCATCGAATGTACTTTCACAGGAAAAAAGAAGAGTTTTTTGTTTTCCTTAAATAAACTTTTGCAGTGATCTTATTGAAAAAAAATCCGTTAATTGGCCTCTAAAACTTTAAAGTCTATTTCTCGAAACACTGCTTTTGGAGTCGGTAAGGAAAATTTCTCCTAAACGGTTATGTCTATTGATTTAAAATTTTCATACTACCTTCCCAGATATACTCTTATTTGTCAGATAATGATTAGCGGAGTAAGATTTTTGATACTTAAATCTATTTTTGAGACACACAAAGGTGTAATTTTTTTCTAAAAAATTTTTTTTAGTCGCCATTTTGTCAAAAAAACAAAATTTGAAATAGTGCTTCATTACCTGTACTACCCTATTGTAATAATTTTTTTTTATTCTGGGATTTAAGTTAATTTTCGGTGAAAAAATCTCCGTCAGTGACAGAAAAATTTTTTCGGAGGTTCTGCTGGAGATCGGCTACAAAATCAAGGGAATTCAAATATTTTCAAAAGCAGTTGCATATCATTTATGAATTAGATAAAATGATTCTTTAAAAAATATTTATAAAATTTTCGCTTTTTCTAACTTTCTAGTGGTTATAACCCCATAAAGGATGTGACTCACGTAACTCATAGATAGAGATATAGACGCATACATATAACATATAACATATATATCAGAAGTTTGCACTGCGACCTCTGATCTATTGTGCTTTTCTGTATTTCCAGTGTGCAGTCCAGTACCAATACTCACTTTAAATCCAAGCACTGCTCTTCGGAGATTTTCGGATTGATGACCCGAGAAATCAACTTCTTCTTCTAGTGAGAATCAAAATGTATTGTGTTGGTCCGTGATCTTAAATTTTTATGCTAGCACGATATTTTCAACTTAACATAGAAAAAAACAGAATGTTTTTCCATATACCTAAAACTCTGCTAATAGTGGCTGAGAAAATGAAATGGACCAGTCCAGGTTAAGTTTGATCAGATGGTACATATGTATATACATATCTTCTTCTTCTTCTTCTTTACTGGCGTAGGCACCGCTTACGCGATTATAGCCGAGTCAATAACAGCGCGCCACTCGTTTCTTCTCCTCGCTACGTGGCGCCAATTGGATATTCCAAGCGAGGCCAGGTCCTTCTCTACTTGGTCCTTCCAACGGAGTGGAGGTCTTCCTCTTCCTCTGCTTCCTGCGGCGGGTACTGCGTCGAATACTTTCAAAGCTGGAGTGTTTTCATCCATCCGGACAACATGACCTAGCCAGCGTAGCTGCTGTCTTTTAATTCGCTGAACTATGTCAATGTCGTCGTATATCTCGTACAGCTCATCGTTCCATCGAATGCGATATTCGCCGTGGCCAACGCGCAAAGGACCATAAATCTTTCGCAGAACCTTTCTCTCGAAAACTCTTAGGTTCGACTCATTGGTTGTTGTCATCGTCCAGGCCTCTGCACCGTATAGCAGGACGGGAATTATGAGCGACTTATAGAGTTTAGTTTTTGTTCGTCGAGAGAGGACTTTACTTTTCAATTGCCTTCTCAGTCCGAAGTAGCACCTGTTGGCAAGAGTAATCCTGCGTTGGATTTCCAGGCTGATATTGTTGGTGGTGTTTAAGCTGGTTCCAAGATAGACGAAATTATCTACAACTTCAAAGTTATGACTGTCAACAGTGACGTGGGAGCCAAGTCGCGAGTGCGACGACTGTTTGTTTGATGACAGGAGATATTTCGTCTTGCCCTCGTTCACTGCCAGACCCACTTGTGTTGCTTCCTTGTTAAGTCTGGAGAAAGCAGAACTAACGGCGCGGGTGTTGAGGCCGATTATATCAATATCATCGGCATACGCTAGTAGCTGTACACTCTTATAAAAGATTGTACCTGCTCGATTCAGTTCTGCAGCTCGAATAATTTTCTCCAGAAGAAGATTGAAAAAGTCGCACGATAGGGAGTCGCCTTGTCTGAAACCTCGTTTGGTATCGAACGGCTCGGAGAGGTCCTTCCCGATCCTGACGGAGCTTTGAGTTTTGCTCAGCGTCAGTTTACACAGCCGAATTAATTTTGCGGGGATACCAAATTCAGACATCGCGGCATAGAGGCAGCTCCTTTTCGTGCTGTCGAAAGCAGCTTTGAAATCGACGAAGAGGTGGTGTGTGTCGATTCTCCTTTCACGGGTCTTTTCCAAGATTTGGCGCATCGTGAATATCTGGTCGGTTGTTGATTTACCAGGTCTAAAGCCACACTGATAAGGTCCAATCAGTTTGTTGACGGTGGGCTTTAATCTTTCACACAATACGCTCGACAGAACCTTATATGCGATGTTGAGGAGGCTAATCCCACGGTAGTTGACGCAGATTGTGGAGTCTCCTTTTTTATGTATTGGGCATAGCACACTTAAATTCCAATCGTTGGGCATGCTTTCGTCCGTCCATATTTTACAAAGAAGCTGATGCATGCTCCTTACCAGTTCTTCGCCGCCGTGTTTGAATAGCTCGGCCGGCAATCCGTCGGACCCTGCCGCTTTGTTGTTCTTCAGGGGGGGCAATTGCTATTCGAACCTCTTCATGGTCGGGCAATGGAACGTCTGCTCCATCGTCATCGATTGGGGAATCGGGTTCGCCTTCTCCTGGCGTTGTACGTTCACTGCCATTCAGCAGGCTGGAGAAGTGTTCCCTCCATAATTTAAGTATGCTTTGGGCATCGGTGACTAGATCACCTTTGGGGGTTCTACAAGAGTATGCTGCGGTCTTGAAACCTTCTGTAAGTCGCCGCATCTTTTCGTAGAATTTTCGAGCATTACCCCTGTCGGCCAGCTTATCAAGCTCTTCGTACTCACGCATTTCGGCCTCTTTCTTTTTCTGTCTACAAATGCGTCTTGCTTCCCTCTTCAACTCTCGGTATCTATCCCATCCCGCACGTGTTGTGGTCGATCGTAACGTTGCGAGGTAGGCAGCCTGTTTTCTCTCCGCTGCGACACGGCACTCCTCGTCGTACCAGCTGTTCTTTTGCACTTTCCGAAAACCAATGGTTTCGGTTGCAGCTGTACGTAAGGAGTTTGAGATGCCATCCCACAGTTCCCTTATACCGAGTTGTTGACGAGTGCTCTCAGAGAGCAGGAGTGCAAGCCGAGTAGAAAATCGTTCGGCTGTCTGTTGTGATTGCAGCTTCTCGACGTCGAATCTTCCTTGTGTTTGTTGGTGTGCGTTTTTTGCTGCACAGAGGCGGGTGCGAATTTTGGCTGCAACAATATAATGGTCCGAGTCGATGTTAGGACCTCGGAGCGCACGCACATCTAAAACACTGGAGACGTGTCTTCCGTCTATCACAACATGATCGATCTGGTTGGTGGTTTTTCGATCCGGAGACTGCCAGGTAGCTTGATGAATCTTCTTATGCTGGAATCTAGTACTACAGATAACCATATTTCGGGCCCCGGCGAAGTCGATCAGCCTCAACCCATTTGGTGATGTTTCCTCGTGGAGGCTGAATTTACCGACCGTAGTGCCAAAGATACCTTCTTTGCCCACCCTGGCGTTAAAGTCGCCAAGCACGATTTTGACATCGTGGCGGGGGCATCTCTCATAAGTGCGCTCCAAGCACTCATAAAAGGCATCTTTGGTCACATCGTCCTTCTCTTCCGTCGGAGCGTGGGCGCAAATCAGCGATATGTTGAAGAACCTCGCTTTGATGCGAATTGTGGCTAGACGTTCATTCATAGGAGTGAATGATAGTACTCGGCGACGGAGTCTCTCTCCCACCACGAATCCAACACCAAACTTGCGCTCCTTTATATGGCCACTGTAGTAAATGCCACAAGGACCTAATTGTCTCTGTCCTTGTCCCGTCCATCGCATTTCTTGGACGGCAGTGATGTCAGCCTTTATCTTTACGAGGACATCTACCAGCTGGGCAGCGGCACCTTCCCAATTAAGGGACCGGACATTCCAGGTGCATGCCCTCAAATCATAGTCCTTATTTCGTTTGCCATGGTCGTCATCAAAAGGGGGGGCTCTCATCCGAGGCTGTCTATGGTTTTTCATTGGGGGTGTTTTTTTACGTGGCGGGTCCCAAACCCAGCGCACAACCCTATGCAGGGGTGTTTCGCCTTCTCACTTTAGCTCGCCTTCAAACGGATGTTCTTAGGCTACCCAGAGGATACTTGGTCAAAGACCGGAAGTCGTGAGCTGCTTGAGTCATATGTAAAAGAATCGTTTCTGGCTACTCCCAAGTGAATGGCGATCAGAGAACTTTCCTCACTTGCGTGAACTTCTACACATGACTCCATCCTCCATACATATATGTATACAAATTTGTCTCTTAATCATATTTAAAAAAAACTGAGACTGACCCGAGTTTTTTTAAATATGATTATAAAAACAATTTAAGCGCTAAAAATTCAATTTGGTTTTTCGAAATCTGAATCGCAAATACACATGTAAGGTGCTACATGACCTCAAATAAATTAACAAATTTTATGACAATATCTATAGTATCTTTTCTGTATTCGAAATGAAATTCATTTGTGTTTTTATTTTTAGTTTATTTAAATATGCGGTAACCACATTCTATCTATGTGAGTGCTAAGTGGTCTTGTTCATTCGCTTTCATCTTTTGTGCGAAACAATAGGCTCGAAACTAGTCGCTATGTAAATTTCTATTCCATTTAAAATCGAATGGAATTTTTTTTTTAAGTTTTCAGACCACTTTTATTGGTCTAAATTGAACCATAAATAAATGTCACGAAAGAAGTGTAAGGTAAAAAGTTTTCAAAAAAAAAAAAGAAAGCTAACAAAGCATAGTTGAGTGTCGTTTGAACTTCAAATATCACGTAAATGTTCGGGCATTGAACCTGATATTCTATTGACCTTGAGGTTTTGAAATTTCATACTTTTCTTACGTGAGGAAATCGCGTATTTTCGTTAATTAATATGCCGTCTCCTATCTAGAACAACATCGATACTCGTCTGTGTATGCATGCAGAACATAACGTAACGGGTTTAAATATGCCATGTGTTCAAAGCCATATCCATTAATTATGTTGGAATTTAGTTAAAATTGCAACAAAATTATACTAAAAATAGTTATTGAATATATTTACTGGAATTGGTGCCCAGAAGCCGACGCAAGTTTAATTAAGTTGTCAAAGACCTTTCTTCAATTATTTATATTTTTTTTTTGCATAAGAGTTCCAGTAGTTATGAAAGCTTAGATTTAGAAACCAATCAAAACAAGTAAGAAGGGCTAAGCCCGGGTATAATCGAATATTTTATATTTTTGCAAGAATCAAAGTCAGGGAAATAACTTAAGGTATAATACGTCAACTAGAGGGTCGGAATCCAATATATACACATCTCTATAATCGAAGAAACCTGTCATCATAACTTGAATTTTTGACATGCTTTGACGAGGTTTTTTCGGCTTCGGCTCACCTTTGCCACGATATTTGGCCGATCAATCGTCTTTTTCCGGTCTTAAGTAAAGATCCAAGACTCATCGCCGGTAAGAATACGTTCATCCTGTAGTTGGAAAGTGTGGTTTCACCGATCTTAACGCGACGCTGTTTTTCGAAAAAGTTGGGTGAATTTGGATCCAATCATGCTTTCCCTTTCCTAAGCCTAAATTATCATACAATATGGTTTTCACTGATCCTTCCGATATTCCAATGCTCTCAGTAAGATCTTTGATTGATATCTTTAATTGTCCTTCTCAAGCACCAATCCCATTATTTTATTGGCGTGTTGATCCGCAGTTGATGTTGATGGCCGTGGTTCGTCGTTAACGGCCCTCTTAATATACTCGACCCTCTTAGTGTACTTTGTACCAATCAAAAACACTTGTCTGCGACCAACAATTATTACCGAAGCCCTTTTCATAAATTCTGAACATTTCGGCATCAGAAATTTGATTACACACACAAAATTTAGTGGAACTTCTTTGTTGAATAATTTCACTCATCGCCGTTATAAAAATCGCCGAATGGATTTTATGTACGTATACTAAATACTAATGATTATTTTGTTGTGACATTTGGCACTGATAGTCATAGCAATGCAGAAAAAAAATATTTCGACGAATTTGTTTTCTCATAAAAAATAATCCCTTTTTGTCAAAATACTCTAAAGCGATACATCTTTTTTTGTTATCTTGAATTATTTTGCTTGTGAGCTTTCAGTAACCACCCATAGAGCTGCAACCTTGGGCCCATCTTATATGTAATCATACGCATGTCAAAGACAATAGTATACACATGTGTGAGTCAGCTAATAGTCGACATAATTGCAACTTTGTGTATGTAAATGTGTGTGATTTTTTCTGTAAATTACCTTTGTCGGTCTATTCATTAATTTTTAATATTTAAATATAGTTATTGACATATAAGCGAAGTGTTATTATCCATAAGTTAATTACTGTAATGTTCGAAAATTTTTGCGTTGAAAATGGTAATGATTTATGTTTAGAAACATATGTATTTATATATATGTTATGAATATTTTCAAATTAATTTTTAACGCGCCTATTTCACCTGATATATTGCTGATGATTATAATTACACAATTAAGTAATTATTTTAAATTCTTAAACTGTTTTTCATTTTTAAATTTAACACAAATATATTAAGGAATATACATAAACAATAAAACCATAATGTTTCAAGTAAAAACCACAATTACAATAAGAAAATTTGTAGAAAATCGAATTAATTATACCTTAAAATTATCCACGTACATTCTACCTTAGTAAAGCTCTTCTCCCAATCATATCATGATCCCTCAATATTTGTAACGAAACAATGATAAATGACTGCACGGACGGTCGTTATGCAGCTGATTCCACCTTCAGCCAATTACTCTGCAAAAGTGCCACAATGCGAAGGCAGGAAATTATCATAATGTGAAATCTATAGCGTTTGGCATTTTGTTGCCACAAAATAAATTGTTATAAAATAAAGTGAGATACAAAGATGAAAGCCAAAGTGTGTATGCAAAGCAGCGCTGGTAATGCTCGTAATTATATATGTACTTGTATTTAAATATAAAAATACTTTTGTGGTAAGAAAGCGAAATTCATTCATTGTGGTGACTCACAGAAATTTCCGTTTTTTCTTAAAAAATTAAATTAGAAATATATATTTTCGTGTCGAAATGGACATAAGTCTATACATGTATTTCGTTGAACTGCATATAAATTGTTCTATTTAAATGTGGTTTGTGGTTAATGCGATGAGTTGTCATTGTTGGATATAACTAATCCACACGTAAATATGTGATATATTTAGTTGTTGGCGTTTAGCTATTAACTCAAGGGCTAGCTGCGGTAAACTCAAAATTGTATAATTTTTGTGTTATGCCACATATATATAAATAAATTAAAAAACTTCTCCAAAAATATTTTAAAATTAAAAGCGCAATTCGAATTACAAATATGTACATATCTGTGATCGTAGTATGCTTTAACTGAATTTTAAAAATTTGACATAGAAGTTCTATAATTTTTTAAATTTTATTTAATAATAAGTAGGCAGAAAGACTTGTTATAAATTAATTAATTGTTTGTTTTTACAACATAATAACTAAAATGTTAAAATACCAATCAAATCTTACTCGTACAGGTCCACATAAGCTGCTCATGCAAACTAAATCGATAAAAAGATGTTTCTGGATTGGTAAAACTATCTGTCATCTTATTCTAAAATTTGATACTCACATGTGTTTGGTAGATGTTTGTATACGACACCTAAAGTTTGTCTGTCGATTTTTCTCATGAAAATATAATAGAAAGTGAGTAATGACTTTGCTTGAATAACGGTTAGAACTCGTTGAAAATGTTGCAAAAGTGTTTTGGGGACCTTACCTTATCACGAATATAAGTATTTGACTGGCATAAAGTATTCAGAGAAGGTCGCGGAGAAATCGACCATTTGCCTCTAGCGAGTTATCCATGCACCTCTGTTAATAGCGATAATATCGAAAAATGTAAAGAAACGGTGTTTGAAAATCCTCGAGATAGCAAAAGACCTCAACATCTCTTAAGGATTAAAGGAAATAATTTGAACTTAATGCAAAATCGACGTTCAATAGAGGTCTCAAAAAAATAAATGAAAACGTAGACATTAATGGTGACGAGACGTGGCTTTATGAATATGATGTCCAAACCGTCCAACAATCTAGCGTAAGGCGCTCCAAAAATGAGTCAAAACCGAAAAAAAAACAAAATTCGATGAAGGCACGAGAGATCATTGTAGAGAGGTGGCCGAGTATATGGAAACTTGGATTAAGCATTGGCATGTTTGTATTGACTCAGACAAAAATAAGGATTTGTATTAAAATACTTGAAAAAGTGGATTTTTTTTTTGTCAGTACGGACCACGTTTCTTAAAAAAACTACATATAATAATAAAAACTTTTATCAAAATCAATTATAGGAGGAATATCGACAATCTTTCCCGTTATATAGGATATTAAAAATGTATGAATATGCTTTACGCAAAATATATGATACAAAAGAGTAAAGCTTTTAAGACATTTTTGAAATTTTAACACAAATTTCTTAAGATGTTCTTGGGTAAAAAAGTCGTTCTTCAACAATTGTTTTCTCATACGAAAAATGAAATATTTTATAAATTTTTTTTTATTGTTAAATACATACACTATTAACAAAGAAATTCTGATATTTTGGAAAATTTATTTTAAACTCGGCAATTGCTACGCCAATTCCGGTGTTCAGAAAAAAGAAGCGCAAGCGTTGGCAGGATAACTCCTTACAGGATCATCTAAAGTGTAAAATACATGTTTCAGTTGAAACCTTAACATAGAACTTGGACGAAGGAAACAACCTAACAAATCGATTTTTGGCAGAAATTTTTACAAAAAAAAAAATTAAAGTTTCATGAAAATTTCGCGACATTTTTTTTCAAATAGTGGAAATCGAATT
>JAPZAG010003502.1:0-10224 GCA_027475135.1 Bactrocera correcta | reverse complement strand
AAAATAATAGAATTTCTATAGAACAATCAGTTCAAAGCTAAGTCAGATTTAATCAAATTTTTAAAATTTTAGCCAATATTAATATGTATAAAAAAGCTCGCATGGCGCGAGCTTTTAAAAACTGACATATTTATGCGACCTGTACAGGAATGCAGTTTGCGGTGTGATTGACTGTATTGTCTGGATTTGCATAAACCAAACGAGGTTTGTGTGCATTTGCTTCGACTTCGGTAAAATCACCGAAAGTCGCAATAATCACCAAGTCACCGACTTCTGCCTGATGTGCAGCACCACCATTCACTGAAATAATACCTGAATGGTCTTCGCCACGAATGGCATAAGTTGTAAAACGTTTACCATTGGTCACATTCCAGACATGAATTTCTTCATACTCACGAATCCCTGCCAAATCCATCAATACACCATCAATCGCACAAGAACCTTCATAATGAAGCTCGGCATGTGTAACGACAGCACGGTGAATTTTGCATTTTAATAATCGAGATAGCATGACTAGCGTCTCCTGAATTGACCTAAACGTCTGATCTGGTCCTTGAATCGGTACACGACCACATCATTGTGGGTGGAAATGCGCATTTTGCTCTGAAACAAAACACATGGCAAGCATGATTGTTCAACAATTCATGTTATTTTGGTTTGTAAGCATTGATTTGATTCATGGCTTGAGCGATCTGACCATCGACTAAAAGTCTGGTGTTTGATAGCGCATGATGAATGGCATCATCCATGAGTATCTGCTCATTTTGGGGAGCTTTACCTAATACATGACCTGAAACACGGTCTTTTGAACCAGGATGTCCAATACCAATGCGTAGACGATGAAAGTTTGCGCCAATATGCGGAACGATATCACGCAGACCGTTATGGCCACCATGGCCTCCGCCTGTTTTCAAGCGAATTACACCTGGGTCCATATCAAGCTCGTCATGAGCAATGAGAATGGCTTCTGGAGAAATTTGATAAAATTTTGAAAAGGGAACAACACTTTGTCCAGAACGATTCATGAAGGTTGTTGGAATCAAAAGACGAACATCATACCCTTCAATTTGACCACGACCACTGAATCCATGAAATTTTGGATCTTTTTTGAGAGTAATGTTGTATCGATCTGCAAGTTGTTCTACAAACCAGAAACCTGCATTGTGACGGGTCTGGGCATATTCCGCACCAGGATTACCCAGACCAACAATTAGCGAAATTTTTGACACTAATTTACGCCTTTATTCACTTACGCGCGTTTTAAAATCAGCGTGCATAGGTGTGTTTTTTGCAGGATGACGTTGTAACGCTTGAATTTTAACGTTTTCAACTTTGTCGCCCACTTTAACTTCAACAACTTCTTCAAAGAAAGCGTTGTTTTCAAGTGCTTTTACAAGCTCACGAAGTTCGATTGTTACAGCAACAGGCTCAGCTTCACCACCGTAGATGATTGCTGGAACAAGTGCTTCACGACGAAGGCGGCGGCTCGCACCTTTCCCCTTTCTTGTCTTCGTTACGCGCAGTAGCGTTAAGTACAAAATTTGCCATGAGATAAATCCTCATTAAGGTTAAATAAACTAAACTTGCGACCAGTTTAGTGATAGAAAACCCCAGCCAAGGCCAGGGTTAAGAAAAAATTTGGGCTATTATAGATAACTATCGAACATTGCGCTAATAGATTCTTCGTTATTAATACGACGAATTGTTTCAGCCACCATGCTCGCAACAGATACTTGGCGGATTTTGCCTAAATTCAATGCTTCAGGAGAAAGCGGAATGGTGTCAGTGACCACCAATTCATCAAGCACCGAGTTTTGAAGGTTTTCCAAAGCTTTACCTGAAAGTACAGGGTGAGTAGCGTAAGCAACGACACGACGCGCACCAAATTGCTTTAATGCATCTGCTGCTTTGCATAGTGTACCCGCAGTATCCACCATATCATCGACGATGACACAGTCACGATCTTTCACATCACCAATCAAATGCATCACTTGTGATTCATTTGCTTTTTGACGACGCTTGTCGATGATTGCAAGGTCAATATCACCCATCTGTTTTGCAACAGCACGTGCACGTACCACACCACCAACGTCAGGTGAAACCACCATCAAATTGTCATGTGATTGCTGACGTAAATCTGCAAGCAAAGCAGGTGTACCGTAGATGTTGTCTACAGGGATATCGAAAAAGCCTTGAATCTGATCGGCATGAAGGTCGATCATCACAACACGATCTACACCGACTGTAGTGAGCATGTCTGCAACCACTTTTGCGGTAATAGGAACACGTGCTGAACGAGGGCGACGATCTTGACGAGCATAACCAAAGTAAGGAATAACAGCGGTAATACGCCCAGCACTGGCACGACGCAAAGCGTCTGCCATCACCAAGATTTCCATGAGGTTATCATTGGTTGGAGCACAAGTTGGCTGCACGATAAAAACGTCTTTACCACGAACATTTTCAGTAATTTCTACTGAAATTTCACCATCGGAGAAATGTCCGACTGATGCTGCACCTAGAGGGATGTGCAAGTGGCTGACGACTTTTTGAGCGAACTGTGGATGAGCATTTCCACTAAAAACGACAAGATTGGGCATGAAGCACCTGAGCGAGGATTACGTGAAGCAACGCTTCACCCGCGCGCAAAGGAAAATATTTATTGACCTAAAGGGTTAAGCAATGCTTCGCCCGAGCGCAAGGAAAAAAATATCTTATTTTTCCGACGGGTAGTTTAAAGAAATAATCTGTTATATGGCAGGGGCGGCTGGATTCGAACCAACGGATGCCGAGATCAAAACCCGGTGCCTTACCACTTGGCGACGCCCCTAATGCGGCAGAACTTTAATATTTTTGTCTGTTAATGTCAAGAAAATTGAGTATTAACATGACAGTTAATTAAGTCTGACTTTAGATAGAAATGGCAGGGGCGGCTGGATTCGAACCAACGGATGCCGAGATCAAAACCCGGTGCCTTACCACTTGGCGACGCCCCTAAATTTGAAATCTGTAATGGCAGGGGGGGCTGGATTCGAACCAACGGATGCCGAGATCAAAACCCGGTGCCTTACCACTTGGCGACGCCCCTAATACAGAATTCACAGGTGTAATGGCAGGGGCGGCTGGATTCGAACCAACGGATGCCGAGATCAAAACCCGGTGCCTTACCACTTGGCGACGCCCCTAAATATCAGTCATGA
Organism: Bactrocera correcta; assembly: GCA_027475135.1. NCBI lineage: Eukaryota > Metazoa > Arthropoda > Insecta > Diptera > Tephritidae > Bactrocera > Bactrocera correcta. The sequence goes on along the minus strand of JAPZAG010003502.1, from coordinate 7,024 downwards.
AATGAGATAATGGTGATTTGCTTAAGCTATGTACCACATAAGATTTACATGGTGCATGTTGAACAATTTCGCTCACATTCATTTCAGGAGTGACCTCAGTAAAAACACAAGCACCTGTACCTGTAAGCTTTGCCTGACCAAACTGGTCAAGATATTGCATTGCTTCTTCTACTTCTGGATATAGACTCCGAGCAAGAGCTTCAAAGTTATTTCCAAAATCAGAAGGCTTTAACTGATAGGCGCAAAATGTAGTTCGATTGGAATCTCTTGTCAACGTTTTTTGTGAAAAAAGCAATTGGGTGCTGATAAAACAGTCAGGTTTCAAAATAATGTATTGTTTTTGATCTAAATCTACAAAAGTAAGTTTGTCTCCAATGCCTTCAGCCCATGCATTTTTGCCATAAATAAAAATAGGAACATCGGCACCTAATTTCACGCCCAAGGCTGCCAATTGATCGAGATTTAAGCCACAATCCCAGAGCTTATTTAAGACCAGAAGCGTTGTTGCGGCATTAGATGAACCGCCACCCAGACCTGCACCCATCGGAATCTGCTTTTCAATCTGAATATTCAGGCCGCAATATTTTTTTGCATAGGGTTTAAGCAGTTGAGCCGCACGAAAAATCAGGTTTTGTTTAAGATCGACCTGTTCAATGCCTTTAATGCTTAAATTATCTTCAGCTTCAGTTCGAGGTGTAAAAGTTATCCAGTCGTAAAGATCAATCAGTTGGAAAATACTTTGTAACTCGTGATAACCGTCATTACGACGGCCTGTAATATGCAAGAATAAATTGTTTTTGGCAGGGGATGCTACACGAATCATAAACTCAACTTGACTTAACGATTTTGAATAATCATTGTAATACGGTTTTCCTGATTATCCGCAAGTGCCTGCTTTAAAATCAGTTTATTTGGAAGAGTTTGCTGGGCATTATAACTCAGATTGACATTCCAGCCATCTTCCTGAATATCCTCGATTCGACCTTGATCATCTTGCATGGTTTTTGCTGAAAGTGTTGCGGGTTTAGCTTGTACCCAGCTTACAATATGTGTGATGGGTGCATCCCAGCCTGTCGCACGTTTTAATAGTTCTTCTGGGCTGGAGGCGGTAATTAAGCCAGTCTTGGCACTATTTAGAGTGACTTCACCTGGTTTGCCCTCAATTTGTGTTTTACCTACGCCCAGAATACCGCTGAGCTCGATATCAAAATTGTCTTGATGCTGTGACCATGTAAAAAAGGCACTTCCGGATTGTTGAGGTGTGCGTACACCAATTTTACCTTGTAAATCAAATTCATTCGGCTGTTCAGCTTGAGCTGTACTCGGTGCTGACTGAGGTTTTATAATGTGTTGACAGCCGCTAAACAATAAAGCACTTGTACAGCATAATGCGATGGAAAGTTGAGATGTTTTAAACATAAATTAACTCTTTTTAGTCACTGCCGGTAAAATTAACGCATCAAGCTGTTTTAATTGTGGATCATTTGCATTTTTTTCTTTGAGCTGTTGTAACACTTCGCTAAATTCTGTGAGATTTCCTTGCATATACAGGGCTTTAGCAAAACGTACTCCAATATTAACGTTATTGCTCAGCGTGTATGCTTTGCCTAATGATGTGGCCGCTGCCGCATAGTCATTCTGTAAAAAAGCGATATAACCTAAAGTATCCAGAATGGATGCCTGCTCAGGTGCATATTCTAATGCAAGTTCTGCATACTGACGTGCTTCATCTAAGCGTCGATTTTGTAAGGCCAAGGTGTATGCGTAAGCATTTAAATAGGTTGGACTATTGGGTTCAATCAGTAAAAGTTGTTTGAGTGTGCGATCCAGCTTGTCTCGATCTGAGAAAGGATCAAGTAATAAGACTTCTGCATAAATAAGTTCTGGATCGTCAGAGATTTTTTTTATCGCTTCATCCAGCAGGCGTAAAGCGGCTTTTTTATTGCCCGTTTTTTTTTAAAAATTTTTGCCTGTGCCTGATAGAGAAAACTGGCATGCTGCGGATAATTGACCCGTTCTTGTGTCAAAAAACGCAAGGCGTCGTTTAAATTGCCCTGTTTTTCAAAAATTGAAACAAGATTACGTCTGGATACGACATATAAGCTGCCATCGACCAAGCGATAATAGGCTTTTGCTGTCTCAAAATGCTGTTTGCGTTCTGCATTGACGGCCAGATAATAATAGGCATCATTCTGATATTTTGCAGAATAGCGTAGATCGACCAGATATTGTTCGGCTTTTTCGTACTGTTTTAAGTCAATACTGGTCAGCCCCGCAATGAATTTGGCATCTTCGGCATCTGGCCAAGTTTTAATAATGTCTTCAAGCTTTTTCAGTGCCAGCTCTGATTCATTGTGGCGAATTAAGAAACGTGCTTCTGCCAGACGGATATCTAGATTATCACGATGACGTCTACTGGATTTGGCATACCATTTTTGCGCGCCTTCAATATCATTGAGACCAATCAATAGATTGGCTTTCATCAAGATAAAACCTGTCACTTTAGGCCGTTTTCTTAAAGCACGGTTTGTATTTATCAGTGCATCTTGTAGATGTCCATTTTGTGCTTCAAGACCAGCAATCATTACCAGAATAGAGGGATTTTCTTTTTCTTTACTGGTTTTGAGTGTTTCAAGCAAGTTTTCGCGATCTTCTTTAGATTCTGGTGCAATTCCAGCCAAGATCTGTTCTAAATCTGCATTAGGGTCAATATTTAGAATTTTATCGAGTGTATTCGCTGCGAGCTTGTATTCATGCGCGCGTAAGGCAATATGTGCCAGATAAAACAGCGCTGGAACGTCTTCTGGCTCTTGTACAACCCAATGGGTTGCAATATCAAGTGCGGCTTTTAAGTCATTGTATTCGAGTGCAATATCTAGGGCACGTTGTTTAATACTGGTTGAATTACTTTTGATTGCGAGTACAGTATAGTTATGAATTGCAGTTGGAACGTCGTCATATGCCAGCGCAAACTCGGCAATCATGCTTTGTTTGAGGGCTTCACTATTCAACGAATTCGGATGAAATTCATCCGCAGCTCGAACATGGGCAGCGGAAGCCATGCTACCTAGCAACAAGAATGTGGTAGAATATTGTTTAATGGACGTACCGTTGAACCGGTTATTCATTTGTCGCAATTTTTAGTAATCCAAGTAATGCTTTTTATGACACCGATATTGCACAATAGCATAAATTTAGCGAAATGATGATCTGATATGTCTTTCTTTGCATTGGGTGTCAACCATCAAACTGCTTCTGTCGAGTTGAGAGAACAAGTCGCGTTCAATGCTGAACGTTTAAAGGACTTGCTAGCTCAGCAGCGTAATCATGCCCATTTAAATGATATGGTGGTGGTGTCGACGTGTAATCGCACAGAAGTCTATGCCATGACAGAACATGCTGACATGCTGCTAAATTGGCTCGCCCAAACAAATGGTATTGATATCAAACAGCTTCTTCATCATGTTTATCGTTACGAAGATGCACAGGCTGTTACACATCTGATGCGTGTTGCAAGTGGCTTGGATTCCCTTATGTTAGGTGAACCTCAAATTTTGGGGCAAGTTAAAAGTGCCTTGGCACTATCCAAAGAAAGCCATACGGTGTCACGCGACCTAAATCGTATTTTTGAATACGCATTTTATGCAGCCAAGCGAGTTCGTTCAGAAACTGCCGTGGGAAGCCATGCTGTTTCAATGGGCTATGCTGTAGCTCAATTGGCATTACAGGTATTTAGTAATCCTGAAAAACTTACTGTAATGATGGTTGCTGCGGGTGAAATGAATACGCTGGTTGCCAAGCATTTGGCTGAAATGGGTGTGGCAAGGGTCATTATCTGTAATCGTAGTCGTGAACGTGCTGAGTCTCTGGCACAAGAAATTGCACATCAGGTCGAAGTTGAAATTATTGGCTTTGATCAGTTGGCAGCGAATTTACACCGTGCAGATGTCGTGTCCAGTTGTACTGGAAGCTTGCATCAAGTGATTTTTTATCAAGATGTTAAGGCAGCGCTGAAAAAGCGTCGCTATAACCAAATGCTCTTGGTCGATTTGGCTGTTCCACGGGATATTGATTCTAAGGTTGAAACACTAGATGGCGTCTATCTATATGGTGTAGATGATCTACAAAGCGTGATTGATGAAAATCTGGCGCAGCGCCGACAGGCTGCAGTTGAAGCTGAAGTCATGGTGAGCCAGCTTGCAAGCCAGTTACTCACCCATCAAAAAATCCAGCAGGCAGGCAGTACAATTCAGATGTATCGTGAGTTCAGTCAACAACAAAGTCAGGATGAGATAGCACGGGCATTAACAGATTTGAATAAGGGTCATGATGCTGAAGACGTTCTTAAACAATTCGCACATCGTTTAACTCAAAAAATGATGCATCCGACTTCTATTCTGCTAAGAGAGGCGGCACAACATGAAAGTCCAGATTATTTTTAGTGGATGAAAGAACAACTGACGGACGTATTTGAGCATCAGCGCAAGCCTAAAAATAATCTGGATCGATAACTCAAGACAATAATCTTAAGTTGATCTGTTTACTTAATTCATTGAGCTGTTGACGTAAATTGCGTGATTCAATCAATGAAATAGGTGCTTTTAACTTTTGACGCAAATATTTTTCTTTCAAGCCCAGCGCATATTCTTTGGCATGTTTATCGGCAGTTTCTGGTGCATTCATTAAGGTTTGAATGTCGGTACGTTCAATAATATCTGCAATTTCATGACTAAACTGATTGCAGGCGCCTAAAACGTAATAAGTGGCCAGTTCCTGATCATCGGGTAATTCATCAAAGACACGGTCAATGATGGCTAATATTTGAGCCAGTAATTGCTGTGAGTCAATAAAAGCCCGCAAAGCCTCGAAGTGAATATAAAGATAAGGATGCTGCATCAATAATGCCACAGCAAAATCTTCATCTTTAGTCTGGATATTAAAAGATAACGAGGCATCATGACTGATTTGAGGCGTCCATTTGCGCCCCAAACCGAGTTTTTCACGGAAAGATTGTGCGAGTAAGTAGCGATAAGAGCCTTGTTTGGGTAATAACTCTGTGAGTTCACGTAGCTCGCCCATGACCTGACTTTTGCCCTCAGGCGTAGAGATGTCGTGTTGCTGTGTTAAATGTGCAAAAATAAAATCGGAAAGTAATGGCGCTTGCTCAAGTAAGCGCTGAAAATGTTCTAGTCCTTCACGGCGAATAAGTGAATCCGGGTCATGTTCTTTGGGAAGTACAAAAAACTTCAGCTCTCGACCATCGTTGAGTGAGGGAAGGGCGATTTCCAATGTCCGACGTGCTGCTTTTTGTCCTGCTGCATCGCCATCAAAGGCAATCGTGATTCGAGAGTTCTGTTTAAATAATGTATTTAAGTGATCAGCATTACTGGCTGTACCTAAAGTTGCTACCGCACCATAAACGCCATATTGCTGTAAAGCAATCACGTCCATATAGCCTTCTACCATTAACCAGTCTTTTGCCTTGAGTTTTCTACCTTCATATAGACCATAGAGTAACTGATTTTTATGGAAAATCTCGGAGTCTGGTGAGTTGATATATTTAGGCTTGATTTCATCATTCAGCGCACGACCGCCAAAACCAACTACACGCCCCTTATGATCGCGAATCGGGAAGATGACCCGCTCACGTAGCAGATCAAAGTCACGTCCACTATCACTCGAGCGGATGAGTCCCACTTGTTTTAATCCTTCGATATCATAGGGAAAGGCTTTTTCAAGGTGCTGCCAGTCTTCGGGTGCATAACCCAAACGCCAGAACTGAATAGTTTCTGCACTCAGGCCACGTTGCTTAAAATATTGCTGTGCCTTATTACTATTTGGTAGCTGTTTTTCATAAAACTGAGCTACATTTTCCAATAAGTCATAAAGATTGCCTTCTTGAGGGACATCTTCAAAACCCGTATAGCTTTGATCAAACTGTGCGAATGGATCGTCAAAGTAAGAGGGTGCTTGTAAACCGTCAATTTGTTCAGATGATTCGGATATTGCAGTATGTGGAGGTGGCGCAGATGTTTCAGCATTTACAATAGGTTTCGGTTCTGGTTTTTGTGTGTTGCGCTTATAGGAAAGTTTTTTTTGTTCAAAGTTATCTTTGGGAAGTTCAACGCCCGATTTACTAGAGAGCTCCTGCATGACATCAATAAAGTTACGTCCATCAATATCCATTAAAAAACGGATGGCATTACCGTTGGCCTGACAGCCAAAACAATGGTAATAGCCCTTGTCTCGATATACATGAAAAGAAGGGCTTTTTTCTTGATGAAATGGACAGCAACCCCAATAGGTTCTACCTGTTTTTTTTAGTTTGACTCTCTGGCCTATCAACTCAACCAGATCAGTCCGATCTAGAATTTGATCAATGGTATGCTGAGGAATAGCCATAACTAGAAATATCCTAACGACAAGCGCAGTTTTTAAAATAACAACTTATTAGTGTATATGATGAAAAGCCAAAAAAGAATTTTGATCGTAAGCAAAAATAAAAAAGGCAGGTATTCAACCTGCCCTTTTTATTTTTGATAATCACTGATCTGGCTTATTTGGCAGCATCAGCACCATCAGTGTTTTGTGTGCTTTGTGAGCTATTTTGCACTGGTGGCTTTGGAATTTCGGCTGGTGTGTGCTGGGTCTGAGCTGCTGGTTTGTCCAGTAAACCCAAACTTAGGCGATTGGTCCAACTGCGTTTATCATCACTTTCTGGGGTTGTATTGCTACTGTCACGCGAAGCATTGGCTTGAGCTTCACGACCAAAAATACCCAAAGTAGCGCGATTGACCCAGCTCGCATCATGACGTGCAGCACGCAAGTTGACTGTACCGTTGGCACGCACAAGATCTGGATAATTTAGCTTTAATAAATTCACATATTGTTGTGAAGTTGCCTGATCACCTAGTTCATTGTATGCATAAGCCAAAGTTGCAAGTGCTTCAGGTGTCTGAGGTGTTTGTGGGAAATGTTCTACAACCCATTGTGCACGATCAACCGCAGCAACCCATGCTTTACG
>JAPZAG010003501.1:0-10229 GCA_027475135.1 Bactrocera correcta | reverse complement strand
AAGTATTGCATAATGCCATAATAATACTTTCAATTAACCATTTTTGCTTACAATGGTGATAAAGATTAGGGCTTTGTTGCTCTTTTAATGATTTTATTTTAATTATAATTTTTTTTTTTTTTTTACTTTTTTTCTTAATATTATATTTTTTTCTTAAATTTTTTCTTCTTTAATTTTACTAATACATTTTCTTTACCAACTATATAGTATATTATATGAATGTGTTTGTAAGTAAATTTCCTTATGAAATGCTATGAAATAAATATTTATGAGTTTTTCGCAAAGCAAATTCCCAGCACTTTTTCGGTAATAAATATAAACTGCGTTCTTGCTCTCACTTACAAATACCGTTTGTTAATATCTCTTTGAATTTTCAATATTTCAGTTATAATTTGTTTTTTTTTTTTTTTTGCAATCTTAGGACCTGCTTACACGCTGCCATACTTTATTTTCTTCTACATTTCCTACTTCAATTTTTTTTGTAACTCTCACTTTATAGCTAAATCAGTACGCCAACAACAACGATGATGTTAATTAACAGGGCAAATACAAAACACAAAAAAAAACGTATTTTTTATATTTTTTATGATTTTTTTAAATAATTTTTCATCCATTCTTATTGTAATCTGTGAAGGAACAACATTTTTTTTAATACACATAAACAGTTATTTACAGTTTTATCGGCTGCCAATCAAACCTTTAGCGTAACAACTATGATTTAAACGGATTTGTAGCTATTTTTTATTTAAAAAACATATGTGTCTATTTTTCTCTGCTAATTTACCTTTCAATTAAAAATTAATGTTGGTCAACAATTCTTTTTTTGTTAGTGGAAAATTTTACAAAGAGTGAGTAATTGCTATTTTTGTTCATTTTTATAATTTATATTAGCAAAATAATAAGAATCCACAGGTTTTTCCAGCAACAATTTTTATTGGAAAATTTACTTGTCTGCAAATAAAAGGAGAATTCAGATTTTATGAATAGTTAGAGTATTAAATAGTCTACGTGGACAGACAAATGTGTTGTGAAAGCAAACTTTGTATTGCAAAGACGAGACTATTAATTTTATGAGCTCAAGGTCGAGGCTTTTGTTTTTGTTGTTAGTTGAATTGTAAATGCATATAAAATATGTTGCAATTGCAAAATTTGATATTTATAACAAAAAAAAATAACCAAAAAATTTAATACAATTAAGTTAAATAATAAAAAAAGTAAAATCGCTATAGAAAAAAATTTAAAAAATTAAACTAAATTAAACATTAAGAAAATAATTAAAAAAAAATATGTAAATATAATAAAAGTTAACTAAAATATAAAAAAATTTTAAAAAAAGTAATACTAAAAAAACTTAATTGAATAAAAAATTAAATAATTAAATGAAATAAAGTAAAATAAAATGAAAAAATTAAATAAATTAAGTAGAGTAAGATAAAATCAAGAAAAATAAAAAAAAAAATAATTAAAAAAATTAAATTAAATAAAAAATAAATAAAATAAAAGTAAATTAAAATAAAAAATATTAAAAAATAACGAAGCTTTAAAAAAAAAAAAAAACAATAAAAAAAAAATAAAATAATAATTTAAAATTTAAAAAAAAATTAATAAAAAAAGAAATAATAATTAAAAAAATAAAATAATTAAAAAAATTTTAATTAAAATTAAATTAAATATAGAATAATTAAAATATATAAATAAATATAAAAAATTTAAAAAAAAACACGTTTACCCTTCACGAATGGAAAAGCTTTCCATACGAGGGCTTAATTTTATTGGTTGAATGAATTTAAAAAAAATTAAGAAAAGTAACAGAATAAAATGAAAATAATAAAAATTTATCTAAACTAAATTAAATAAATAAACTAAACTAAATAAAAAATAAAATAAATAAAAAAACTGAATTAAATAAAATTAAAAATATTAAAAACAAAAATAAAAAATAATAAAAAAAAAAACAGAGAGCTCAATTTTATTTCAAAAAATTAAGAAAAGTAACATAATAAAATGTAAAATTAAAAATTTAATAAATAAAATGAAGAAAAATAAAAACATGAAATAAATTTAAAAAAATTAAATGAAATTAAATAAATAAATTAAACTAAAAAAAAAATAAAATAAATAAAAAAATTAAAAAAACTGAATAAAATAAAATTAAAAATAAAAAATATTAAAAAAAAAAATAAAATATTATGAAAAAACATTCCATACGAGGGCTTAATTTTTTTTAAAAAAAATTAAGAAAAGTAACAAAAAAAAAAAAAAATAAAAATTTGATATATAAAATGAAGAAAAAAAAAAACAAAAAAAAATTTAAAAAATTAAATAAATAAATTAAACTAAATAAAAAATAAAATAAATAAGAAAACTGAATAAAATAAAAAATATTAAAAAGAAAATAAAAAATAATAAAAATAAAAATAATAAAAAAACATGAAGAAAAAAAAAAAATTAAATGAAATTAAATAAATAAATTTAACTAAATAAAAAATAAAAAAAATAAAAAAATAAGAAAACTGAATAAAAAAAAATTTAAAAAAAAAAAAATTTAAAAAAAAGTAAAAAAAAATCAAAAAAAAAAAATATTAAAAAATACTAAAAAATAAATACAAATTAATAAAAAAAAAAAAAAAAAAAAATAAATCGAATTAAAAACAAAAAAACAAATTATACCCTTCAAAATTAAAAAAAAAATGTACTAGGGCTTGATTGTGATGATTCAATTTGTACGGCGGCTATATGCTATAGTTGTCAGATTTAAAAAATTTCTGAGCAGTTCGCACTTTTTCCTTAGGCAATAATTCATGCCAAATTTCGTGAGGATACCTCTTCAAATAAAAAGTTTCCCCCACTAGAACTTGAATCCGGTCGTTCAGTTTGTATGGCGGCTATATGCTATAGTGACACGATCTAAATAATTTCTTCGGAGATTCCACATTTCCTTTGATCAATATCCCATATTGAGTTTCGTAAAGTTATCTCATCAAGTAAATAAGTTTTTCATGCCAGGACTTGATTTGGATGATTCAGTTTTTACGGCAGCTATATGCTATAGTGACCCGATCTAAAAAATTTTTCTTCGGAGATTGTAGGGATGCCTTGAATAATAGTTTCGTGCATATATCTCGTCAAAAAAAAAACTTTTTTTTCACACAAGAACTTGATTTTAAACGGTCAGTTTGCAACAGTGATCGGATCTAAATAGTGTCTTCGGGAACCCCATCATTGTCATAGAAATTGAACCATGTCGAATTTCATGACGATATATCGATCGATACTTGATGGAAAAAGACATGTGCAAGATTTCAGATCAATACCCCAAAACCCTTTTGAGACTGCTTGGCAAATATACAGACAAACGAACATGCCTGAATCGGCTTAGCTCTTCACGCTGATCATTTAGACTGTGAAATTTAAGTACCCGGAAATTGTCTCAAGTTTTCTATTACTAACCAAATTTCTTATGCGAAATTATTGCGAATGTTGAAAAAGGCTTACGGTGACTCGGTTTTATCAAAAACACAAGCCTACAAGTAGTTCAAAGCCTTTAAAGATGGTCCAGAGATCGTTGAAGACATGTCACGTTCTGGACGAGCTTCGACCTATTGAACTAATGAAAATATTAAAAAAGTGAAGAATATGGTGCGTGAATAACGTCAGGCAAGAGAGATGGCAGGATAGCAAACATCTCTTGCTAGTCTTTTGGAATGATTTTATTTTATTTTTTGGGGGATGAAATGTGTTCTTGCTCGACTCGAGAGGAATCAACAAGCCAAAACCCAAAAAAAAAAAACAGGTCAAAGCTCATTATTTTTTTTCGATACTCGTGGTTTGGTGCAACCGGAATTTGTTCCGAAGGCACAGATGGTCAAGACGGTGCTCTATTTGGTCATATTGAGGCGACTGCGTGAAACTTCCCCCGAAAACGGCCGCAATTATGGAAGAACAATTCATAGATTTTACACGATGATAATTTGCCATCGCATCAAGCCAGGATTGTGACCAAATTCAAAGCCCAAAACGCAGCGCTTACGATCAATCAAATGCTTTCCAAACATAAAAACAAGATTTTTAAAGATAAATATTAATTTGATTTAAAAATTTAAAAAATTTTTTAAAAATCATTTAAGAATTATGAAATTAAAGCAAAAATTTTTAACAGAAAAATGCAAAATTTTAAAATCGTAATATTTTGCAATATCAATAACATTAACTAGCTTATGCTTAGCTTTTATAAGATATTTATTTTTTTTTTTCTGGCTAATATAAATATATGTTCTTCTTTATTTTCTTTTCAACTAAACAACAAATATCACAACAATGCACACTACAAAGTAAAATGCGTTTAAAATATAAAAAAAAATAGCAGCTACTTGCAGCACAAGCAATTTTCCAAATTTGTATCGCAAAAAAAAATGAAAAAAAACCTGAACTCAACAAGCATTCAGCTTGCTTAAAAGCGAATCAGCCGAAAAGTGCACTACAGCAGGCAACTAGCCTAAACAAGCTTAGCGCAAGCAAAACACTACGTGAGAAGCATGCCAATGTTGTAGTCTACATTTAGGCGCATGTTTTCGAGTTTCGTTTATTAAAGTTTCAGAAAGTTCAATACAATAAACTGAAGCATGTGGTTCGGCAAAACAAACTAATACAATTTTTTTTCTGAATAGCAATAGTGTTTCTTTTATAATAGATTACTGTTAAATGAAAAATGTTCGAATTTCAACTATTTTACTAATTATTTCCATATTATTTTGTCTTTTTTGTATGTATATATTTTTAAATTTGTTTGTGTTTTTTTTATACTTTTGCTGAAGTAATTTTTCCCCTTTTGTTGTATGCTTAAGTTTTGTTATTTAACATTTATAAAAAATTGTTGGCTCTGTTTTATTTTTTTTTATTTTTTGTGTTTGGGCTATTAAGCGTTTAAATACGTGCTGATAGTGTAGTGATGTGCTGTGTTCTAGAACTGAAATAGAATAAAACTGATAGATATGTTTTGGTAACAAAAATTCAGTTTCTTATAGATATGTATGTACATACAGTGTGACTATTCACGAATTTTTCGATTACTTAAAACGTTTCGAAACATCGTCATTTTGTTTTAGTAATATTAGTAAAGCCGCTAAACTCGACTCTAAAATGGCTGTTAGGGCGTTCTTTGGTATTTCTAATTTAACAGATTTATTAAAATAGTCCCGGTTTTCAGGGAAAAAGCTCTGTTTAAAGTTCTTAGCAGTTTTATTACAGTAGTGAAAGCTATCAAACATAAAGTCTGGCGTAAAGCTCTTCTTTAGCAGATTCAATTAAATAGTGAAAGCTTACGGGCATAAAGCCTAAGAAGATTCATGAAAAAAGTAAAAGCTTTCACGTATAAAGCTCTTTTTTTTGGAGGTTTTTTTATGCAGCAGTTTTATTGCTGTAGGGAAAGCTTTCAAACAAAAAATCTGTTATAAAGCTCTTATTTAGCATATTTAATAACAAAGCTTTCATTATTTTCACCAGCTCTCGTATTTGACAGATTTATTTATGTAGTGAAAGCTTCTAAACATAAAGCTCTATGTCTAACTCCTTTTTAGCGGATTTATTTATTTATTATTTAATGAAAGCTTCCGAACAAACAGCTCTGCGTGAAGCTCTTACTTAACAGATTTAATGAAATAGTGAAAGCTTTTACGCCTAAAGCTCTATGAGAAACTACAAAGTAAGCTTTTCGTTTTCTAAGCAAATTCCCACCGTAGATCACTTTAGAATAAAAATAGTTAATATTTTGTTTTGGTTTTTTGAAAGCTCAAGGACCCCCAAAAGACCATAAGTCGTGGTACAAACCTCATACAATTTTTATTATGAAAACTTCATTTCTTTCGAAAAAAAAAATAGTACTAAATTTCGGCAAACAACAAGTCTTTGGTCGACATAAGAGCAAGCTACTTTCCAGAGAAGCTTACAACGTCTGCACAGACTGATTAAAAGTGACTAATGTGGAAAGAGCTGGATCTTAGGCGTCCATTCAAGCATTCGGATTCGCGTTCGCCCAGCACGCAAAGAAGAAAGTATAGCAGCCGTAGCTGAGAGTGTACACTAAGCCCATGGAGAGTTGATTCGGCTAAATTCACAACAACTCGGACTGACGTATGGAACGATTTGGCGCATTTTTCGTCGAGATTTTAAATTTAAATCGTTCAAACTAAGAATTGAAACCGCTGAACCTTCCAAGCGACATCGCTTCGTTCTATGGACTCTTGTAAAGTTCATAGAAGATCCGACGTTTTTTGAGCGAAATTTTGTTTTGGGCATTTCTGGCCCCAAAGGGTATGTAAACAAGCAAAATTGCCACATTTAGGACAAAGAGCAAACTGAAGAGATTCAAGATCTACCATTTCATCTAGAAAAAAACAAAGATTTGGAATGGTTTATGAACCGGTGGAATCATCGCTCTATATTTCTTCAAAAATTATGCCGGTGAGAACGTAACCGTCAATGGAAAAATTTTTATCGCGTCATGATGGAAGAAAAAAAACTTCAAAAAATAAATGCCAAAGAATTTTCTTTCGAATGATAATGAACATTCCCCATTAAATTTGAATTTTCTTTGTATTTTTCTTTAAAAAAGCAGGGAACCTCAAAATGGATCACTCTTTGTATAGCTGGCACCCAACAGCCATTTTTAATGAAAGAATTGTATATGGTACATCTAACGGGGTTTTCTTTAAAAATGTCTGATTTGAGTGAATTTAAATGTCTTGCTTAAGTTACTTGATTTGTTAGTGATTTTTAAAAAATATAAATATTATATTATACATATAAACTGTAATGTACTCATATATGTATGTATATGTTATGTACGAATGTCTGTATGTATTATATCTAGCATATACGGAAAATCATTTTCGCTGCAATTAATTTTTAAACAAGAATACTATTATGTAATTTTTTATTTATTTGAAACATTTCGAAATAGCCTAAGAACCAGAACCATTTCATGTATAGCAGGGTAAATTTGATTTTAATAAATATTTCTTTCACACGCAATTACTATAAAAATTGATGCATGCATTTTTATGATTTTCTGTACACTCAACATTAAGATTGTCCAAAGTTTGTTTATTGTTGCTTTTTTGTTGTAAAGTTTTTCTGTATGTATATAAGTATGTATTGGAATTACATATTGATTTTTGTAGTTGTAAATATTTTTAGTACTGCAAAAATGTTATTTAATATTGTAAATCAGCTGATTTGTTTATTTTATATGTTTTTTTTTTTTAAAATTATAATTTTTTTTTTTTGATTTTGTGTTTTTAGTTAATATTTCTCTAAATTCGACACATTGATTCAAAAATTATTATTTTTTTTACTGAGGAAATGCACAAAATGGCTGACAAACAATTTGTTTTTATTAAATTTACATCTACATATACATACGAATTACATTTAATGATTCATTGCAAGTGTTGTACCGTTAAACTTTAGACAAATGTGTGTGTTTCTTCTTTAAGATTATTGTTCGTCATTTCCTATATAACGATTGTATTCATAAGACTGGGTTTGGAACAGTGGGTTCAGCGCATATGGATTGTTAATAAAATATGTATTAATTTTTTTAAACTCTCTCTCTATATATATATAAATTTTTTTAACGTTCTTTTATATAGAGAATTGCAAAAACTTGATGGAGTACATATCCGACACATATGTATTCAAAAAAAATTACATTTGTATATTTTTGTATTTCACATTTACTATTTTACTAGCAACTTCTCTTCTAGTTTTGGAGAAAATTTAATTTATTTTAGCTACAACAACTGCATTTCATTGTAAAATTCCTACTCGTACGATTTCCAATACGCTTTGGCGCTCTTTCGTAGCAGCGCTCTTCTCTAGTTTCTCTCTTTACTCAATCCTGCACACTTTGCGTTTGACTTACTTTCTCATCTTCGCTTTTGAGTTACTTTCTTATCTTTCTTTTGATTTTTTTTTCTCATCTTTGCTTAGACTTACTTTATCATCTTCGCTTTTGACTTACTTTCTCACCTTCGCTTTTGACTTTATTTCTCACCTTTGCTTTTGACTTACTTTCTCATCTTCGCTTTTAACTTTTTTTCTCAGCTTTGCTTTTGACTTACTTTCTCATCTCTCCTGTTGACTTTACTTTTCTCAGAACCTGCTCTCCTTCGCTCTTTGTACTCATTACCAATAACTCGCCTTTTCTCTCATATTTCTCATACAACTAGTTAACAGTTTCTAAGTAAATTTCCTTCTAGTTTATAAATTACATACATTCATGCTGAGTTTTAAATTTAGAATTCAGTTCCAGCGTTACATTTAACTATTTACTAAATAGTCCCTGTACTGTGGCTGTATGGCAATACTGTTCATCTTCAAGTGTTTACTACATAAACTCTCAAAACCATGCAAATCTCGGCTACTATGCTTAACAGCCTTTTCAATATTAATATCTCACTTTTTTCATACGAAGCTAAAGTCCTCACGATTTTCCTTATATAGTTTTATTGTGTTCGGTTTTTATGATTCTGAAAAAATTTATCTCTGCTCGGAATTTTAACATGCCGTTCCTTGTTTTCCTTTCTCTTTTGAGACTGTCAAACGTTTCTTTCTTTCTTTTTTACCCTTTTGATGATCCGTTTTCTATGAGTTCTTATGATGATCCCTCGATAAAGGATCACGTCCTATTTTATACTCTATTTCAAGTCTAATCCGCCGTCTTTTCGGTTTCAATAGTAAATATGTTTCGGCTCTTCTCCCTCGAATATTTACTGCAGTCTAAGAACTAACTTGACCTGTTCTTCGGGCCGCCCTCAACTCTTTTTTTATTGCTATTTTTTAAAATTATATATCCATTCGATCGGTCGGATATTTATGTCCTTAACAATTCCAAGCGGACCTAACCAGTATATAATTTGGCTATAGCTTTATTCCCTATATTAATCTCAGTACTTAGTCGAGGTTCAGACAATGTAACCCAAGCACAATTTTTACTTGTTGCGCTAACTTTACCAGATCTTTATGAACCTCAGCCAGGATCAAACTCTATTTATGCTCACGACCACGCTTCATCAAACCACGATTCCGTTAAAACAAATATAACATGCCTTCCATTACATCCTTTAAAAACTCTTGCCAGCCTCATGTATTCTCTTGCGCCTACTATCTCTACGCCGGTATCTATCAAAAATGCGGCTACGATGTCGCTCGGTGCACAAAGCCTCCGGCGAACTATCGACCTTCTTCATGACTATGCGAAAAGTGAAGGTATGCTTGGGGGAAGCACTAGCCGCACGACGTGGTGATGGTGGTTCAAATTCACTACCGCTTGAGAAGCCGGCCGCTACACTACACACCACCGGGCAGGGTGTGCCATTGCCATAACCCGATGGTGTAGACATTGAACCAGTTGAGAGTTGTTGTGTCAACACCGAACTGGGGCGCGGCTCAAATATCGAGGCGCAACGCTGATCAGTACAGAGAAAAGTCTTAACTTCCTCTTCGCGTTGCTTGATAGTGAGCGGAAAATGTTTTTTTGTCGGATCGGCGAACGGACTGCGCTGCGGTTCATGATGACTGGGCGCGGAGTGCGGATAGGAGGAACTTGAATCGTAACTGTCACGTGAACTGTAGTTTGAGGAGGTCTGATTGGAGAGTGGACTACGAGCACGTGAGAAGGCACTAAAGGGTGATATGCGAAGCGCACGCAGAGTTTCGGGCTTTTGCTTCTTACTCACTGGGAAGTTGGGTGAGCGTGCGGGTGTCATACCACTCGCATCGGAGGGTGTATAATCAAAGTGTGTTTCTAAAGAGGACTTGCGTCCACAGGAATATCCACTGCGTTGAAATGTCTCCGCATCGACTAGTTCAATGGACGATTTACGCAAGTCAATATTCGATTTCTTTTTATCATCCATGTCGACAATTTCAAAACTTGAAGTTTGATCTTCATAACTTGTGGATTGATAACGGGATATGTCAAAGCTAGTGTCACGTGACGAATAGGGACAGTCGAAACTTGACTCGGCACGACTTGATTTACGATCACCCTCGACCATTTCGAAACTATCACCACCAGAATCTAAACGCTGTAAGTTAATTAGATCGTTTTCGGTATCAGCACCGGGACTACGCAAATTTTCTAAAAATGGGGATCGCGGTGGATCGAATGAAGAACGCCGTGAAGGCGGCTCAAACTCAATAATCGGACATTGCAATGGGGATTTCTC
>JAPZAG010003500.1:0-10234 GCA_027475135.1 Bactrocera correcta | reverse complement strand
GCGTTTTGCGATAAAGAAAAACTTTATTCACATCGAGGTGTTTGAGCTCACGAACCATTGCTGGCTTTCCAGCTAAATATAAAGCCATTACACTACTACATTTAAATTCCATCGCTGTTCACATTTTTTTGCGTTCAGTTTTGGCAAAACGCTTTTGTTCACTTGTGAAAAATATTCCGAACTGTCATTCAGCAAATTTATAAACAGATGATTCCAGTGCGACAGCAGCGCGAACGGTCTGAAATTTAACACTTCGAGTGCCGGACCCTGTAGAAGAAGCTTGATAACGTAACCTTACATACATCGGAAGTATAATTATAGTCAGGAGACGTCTTAATAGAATTTTATTAAAATACGTGAAGATCTTGGTTTTATTGACAGTTCGGATCATTTTTTGATCAGTTAGAATATATTCGAATATATGCAATAAAATACTTAATAAAATAAAACTTAATAAACAAAATTTGTTTAAGGTAATAGTAATTAAATTAAAAACTATTCCAGAGATGCGAAATTCCCCTTTTAGTTCATATTTAATTTGTTAATGGACCACATACAGTTAGAATTAAAAAAAGTCTATTTTATTTATTTTCTTATATAAAATTTTTGGCAAGAGTGTAGAACTCTGTAGAACTCAAGAATAACCAGCTAAAGAACTACTTAACTCCTGGATATTTTAGTTATTAAAGCTCTACCTAAAATATTTCAGCAAACCAAAAACTTCTACTGATTACTTAGCCATCCTGGTTGTCCTTTTAACAATTTAACAATTGGTGCAGTTTTGGGAAATACATTTATTTCTAACTTTCCCATTTCGACTAAAATGCAATCATTTCCTCTGTTTGCTTTAACGATAAAGTTAACACTTTTCCATACTTACGGATAACATAAACTTTTATGACTTCCTGATCCGCTAGCCGACTGCAGTAACATATACTATATTTAGACACAAATATACTCAACAGTGCTGCTGTAGAGACCAAATTCAAAATCCTCTGTAGGAGGTTGCTCTACTACAAGTTGCCGTTAACAGTGGTAAGGACATATTACGGTGGCCTACCGATGCCGACGACTTTCAAACGATTTCGGCAGCGACTGTTTTTTGTTTGCAATGCACTAGTACGAGTATGCAGCAATTCCAATGCCAAATCTCGCCGGCATTACAAGTGCAGCATGAACATTTAATCAAAAAATTTTATGATTTGGCAAACATGCAATGCAGACAGTGTAACGGTAAGATATATTTAATAAAAAATAAATGTAAAAATTAACGTAATTTTAGTGGAGTTAAAGTTCTTAAACTTATTATAATAGGCACTGTATGTGTACTAATGGTAGGAAATGATAGAGAGAGAAATCGAACGATTTACTTGGAATAACATACGTTTTGTTTTTTTTTTTTTAGGTATTTTATGTAGGAAAAACTCTATTTTATTTTCTATTTAATATTGTAAAACAAAACTTTGCTGATATAGATTGGCTACAGCAACCCATAAAACAATATTGCTAAATATTGAAAAAATCTCGTCACAAATATCTTTCGGCTATTTCGAATTAGTTCAGTACTTGTTGAAGCACATAAATATGTATTTTTCAAAGCCGGTTTATATTTTGAAAAATTTGTTGAACTGAACTGTGTCAATGTCGTATATCTTGTACTGCTCATCGCTCCATCCGCAGAAACTTTCTCTCGAAAAGTTGTAATGCCGACTCATCATATGTTATCAAGTGTCGATGCTTCTGCACCATATAGCAGTACGGGAAAGATGAGTGTCTTCTAGATTCTATTTTTTGTTCGTCGAGACAAGACTTTACTTCTCAATTGCTTACTTAGTCCGAAGCAATGGCATTAATGGCGAAACACTGTGTCGGATCTTTGCCTATTATAGTTGGGAATTCTCTGGCACACCAACAGTTTTCCTAAAGTCAACTCATTATATGTCCTAGAGAACTGAAGTATCGAAAGGTCCAAAATAGTCCACAGCTCACTTGAAGAAGTTTACCGTGATTTTTGAGCTTGAGAATTGATTATTTACTAAGATATATGCAAGACACAATGGCAGATATATGAAATTTTAAGCAAATCGATTACATACAAGCAAAAACTCATTAGTTTCCTTCAAGAGGAATATATACTACTGTGCCCATTTGAATTTAAACTGCGCGCGTGGAAGGATTTGGAGAATTATTTTTTTTTAGGTTGGTTGTACTGTCAGTCACTTTTATGTCAAATTTCATGTCAAAATATTCATTAGTGTTTGAGATACGTGTCGTTTTGTGAGCTGCTAAATGTGAGTTTTTCGTTTTTTGCGATGTCAAAATTTGTTGAGCAAAGAATTTGCATTAAATTTTGTTTACGGAATCAGTTTTCTGTTGCGGATACATTGAGGATAGTGCAAAAAGCCTTTGTTGATGAGGCTTTGTCTAAAAAAAATGTTTACAAGTGGTATAGTGAGTTCCAAGCCGGCCGTGAACGTGCCGAAGACGAAGAGCGTCCAGGGCGACCATCAACCCCAACCGACGAAGCTCACGTTCAACAAATCAAAGATTTGGTGTTGAAAAACCGTCGATTAACAATTAAAGACCTTACTGATGAAGTTGGCATATTGAAAGGCTCAGCCAATACCATTTTGAAGGATGTTTTGGGCCTCAAGCGCGTCAAATCTCGACTGGTACCGAAAACATTGAATTTTTTGGAAAAAAGGCGTCGCGTTGATGTGTATGAAACGATGCTTTCCGACTACCAGGGTGTCATGAAACGCATTATAACTGGCGATGAGACTTGGATCTATGCCTACGACCCCGAAACAACCGATCAATCGAGCGAGTATCGTGCCAAAAGAGAGCCGAGACCAAAAAAATCGCGCCAAAGTCGCTCAAAAATTAAGGTCATGTTGACTGTTTTCTTCGATTATCGTGGTGTTGTGCATTATGAATTCTTTCCAACTGGTCAAACAGTCAACAAGGAATATTATTTGAACGCTATGAGTCGTTTGCGTAACGCTGTCCGCCTAAAAAGGCCGAAATTGTGGAAAGACATTTCTTGATTTTTACACCACGATAATGCCCCCTCCCATACTGCCCTCGTAATTCGTGATCATTTCGCCAAAAACTCAACCCATATCGTTCCGCAACCACCGTATTCACCTGATCTGGCGCCGTGCGACTTCTGGCTGTTCACCAAGCTCAAAAGACTGTTCCGGGAACACCGTTTTTATACGATAGAGGAGATTCAAGTCACAGCGAAGACGAAACTGAAGGCCATCCCGGAAAGTGACTACAACCAGTGTTTCGAAGATTGGAAAATCCGTGGGCATAAGTGAAATGCTTCGGAAGGGGATTACTTTGAATGGGATGAAATTGATTTGGAAGAATAAATAAAAAATTTTCAAAATAAATACAATGTCACCTTTTTTGGGCACAGTAGTATTTATTGCCGTTGCGGAGTAAATGGAAATTCCCACTTCAATTTTTGTAGAGGTAAAAGAAGACATTCTACTTGTAGTCAATAAAAATTTTTTGTAAAATAAAATATCAGATGGGCTGAGAAAACATGTAACATAGCTAGTTTATTGCTTTTCGTATTCTTGGGAATACTCAACTCACAGAAATTCTTTTAATTGCCTCGATCGAAAGACCTAGCTGCAGATTATTCTTGAAGTAATGAACAACTTCATCCACGGCTTGAAACGTCATCAAATAGCTGTCTGATTGAGCACACCCTTCTAGGGACTGAATGGTTAAAATAGAAAATTTTCGATAGCAAAGCTAAGCATAGTATTTGATTTGAAATTTCATTAGTATTAAAACGTATACTATTTCTTTAGCAAAAATTCCTGGGAATGTGAAGACCAAGAAAAAATTGCAGAGTTACTAAATGCTCTCACCAAAAAGTGTTTGCTTGAAGTGCTCTCTGTTATTTCACACCTTTTATATTAACCTTAAATTTGTGATATTTGTATGATACTCTCTCTATAAAGTTAGTTTGTTCTGTTGTGGTAACTCTACTCAACACGCCACCTTAGCCATATCACTGCAGCATGTCAGAAACCTGCGAACCCACATAAAGATTTATTTCAAGCTCAAGGATAAAGTTGCTGCTAACTCTCTCTATTTTTACAAACACACTCACACACATGTATAAGTTTTTTATGATTATAGAAAAGTATGTTTGTATGAAGAACATGTGTGGCTCCTTACAAGCTTGAAGTGCAAAATCAAACTGTGTCACAGCTGCTAACTTTTACGTGTTTCAATTTTCACTTTCTTATCGTTCTGTCACATGTTGTTGCTGCCACCTCATGTTACTGCCACAAGTATTGCTAAGTCTTGCCACTTGTCTCCGCTTGTGCAATTTTGTTCTCGTTGCATTTTTGTCACGCTTCAACTTTATATCCAGTTTTATTCGTTCAAATATTTATGCGTATGTACATATGTGTGCTTTTGTTGCACCTTCCCTAGCATGCCAGAAGAATGCTTTTCGATTCCAACAGCAAAACAAAGTGTTTGAAAAATGTAGATGCTCATCTTCTTTTGGTGTTGTTTTGTTATCATTCCAGCTCTTGTCAGCTCACTAACTTTTACTCATACAAATATTTTTCATAATCTCAGCTTGTTGATAGTTGAGTGCCACCTTGTTGCTGTGTAAATATCATTGAAGAAGATTATGTACATACTTTTATACCATAGAAAAATATATATCAATGTACATACAACAATAACCAATTTACAAACACGATACATTCGACCAAGCGTGCAATTACCCACTGTAATAGAAACTACAGGGTAGGCCATTTAAAGTTGACCCATTTGTTTCTAAAAAAAAAGAACAAAAGAAAACAATGTTTTTTGTTCATTTCAAAAATAATTTATTTTTGTCCAAGGGGATTTGTTTCAGCTAATATTTAAAAATTAGATCGCGTAAATGGGCACCTTTAGCTTTGACAGCTAAATGCACTCTTTTTTCGACATTTTCCATGACTTTGGTTGAGCTAAGGTCTTTGGCTTATTAGCGTATACCTTGGATTTCAAATAACCCCACAAATAAAAGTCTGGTGGCGTCAAATCTGGTGATCTCGGTGGCCAGTCAACATCACCAGTTCAAAGTCAAGTTCGTTTTCAGCCATTTCGATGGCCCATTTGCCAAAATTAAGGCGTCGCGGATAATCAGCTGGGTTTAGTTTTTGTGCCATTTGAATTTTATATGGAAACATCTTCAAATCTTTATGAATTATGCGTCGGAGAGTGGTGCGAGAGATGTCTAATTCCTGAGAGCGGCGATAACTCGATGTCGATGGAGTCTCCTCAATACTGGCTCGTACAGCTTCGATATTTTCATCAGAACGTCTTGTGCGTTGTCTGGATGCATGACTGGCATTACTGAGATTACCGGTGTTCACAAATTTTGCGTATAAAGACTTAATTGTGTTCTTAACTGGAGCACTTTTCACTTTATTTTTTTTGCGAAACGCACGTTGAGTTAACACAATTGAAAAGTTATTTTGAATATAAAGCTGAACAATTTCAGCGCGTTCTTTTGGAGTGTACTGTTCCATGGTATAAATTGTCTTCGAATGACGCTTCTAACGCGGTATGACATTAGCCGATTTGTCAGCGCTGTTAAAAGTTACAGCGTTGCCAGATGGGTCAACTTTAAATGGCCTACCCTGTAGTTTACATACAGACCAGAGGTAATTTAGAAATTTGTAAAACTAAGCAGATCTTAGAATTTGAAAAAACTCATTTTTATCTAAGATTTTGCTTCATTAAGGGAAGCTTCAGAAACACGAAAAAATGAGAATTTTCAGTATTTTATTTTTGCTATTAAATCGTGTTATTTTACAAAAATAGTAATATGGCATTAATATAGCATGTGTTTACTTGAAGTCATGAAAATTTCCAAAAAAAAAAAGAAAAGAATTTATTTCCAAAGTTATAATTGTTTGTGTTGATCCTGTTCCAACAAAGGTACTTGCGGTGACAACCATTAGTCCTTGGAGATTCATCTAAAATCAATCGGACAAAAAAAATTAGTTTCATAAATAGATAATCCTGAGGCTGATCGAAGGATTTTTTTTCAAAACTACCAAAATGGAGGCATCAGGAAATTTTTTTCTAAATTTCTGCGAAATATATATTAATAGTTAATTGGTCTCGAAAATTCGAAATTAAAAAAAAAAATCCTTTCATCAGGCCTGAGTTTGTTGTGTACTCTAAAAGCTGTATAAATTTCATTAAAATCTACTTAGCGGTTTTCGAGTTACAGTTGTCATTAGTTCAAAAAACAAAGTTTTGAGAAAAACGCGTTTAAAGTTTCACACTAGCGCTTTGGAGTGCCCGAGCTCTCTTTGTTATTTGTCGAATAACTGAAAAACCAATTATCGGATCAACGTGAAATTTTCAGAGAATATTTCTAAGATATTACACTTAACGAAAATGCAAAAAATTAATTTTTTGAAAATTCTAATTACTCCTAACCCCTTAAGACGAATAAAGATGTGACCCTAACACTTGCAAATACCACAAGAGTCGTATTCACATTTATGTACATACATTAGGGTGATTCAAAAAAAAAACATTTTTTTCGATTGGTACTCGGAAAAATAAATTCCAAGACACCACTAAGAAAGCCTCTCCAAATATGAGTTTTTAATTTTATGGGGAAGTGTAGGAGGACCTTTTTCAGTTTTACAGTTTTCTATTTTTTCTTAATATCAGATAGAAAAGTGTATCTCTTACTACCAACTACTTGAAAAAATATCTTGTTCTTTAGAATTTGTAGGAAATTTAATGCCCTAAAAAAAGGTCTCTTACGATTTTTTCATAAACCCAACCGTTTAAAAGATATTAATAGTTAAAGTTTGATAATTTTTGGAAAAATTGTTTAATTCCTATTAATTTTAGAACTCAATGAAAAAAAATTATTATGAATGATGAAACTCATAGTTTTGTAGGAAATTTACTGCTTTATAAAAACGGTCTCCAATGATTTTCTGATTAAGTTGGGCGTTTACGAGATATTCATCGTCAAACATCAAGGCATATTAGGGTGGATTAAAGAAAATTTTTTTCGTTTGGTAATCTGAAAAATAGGTTCCTAGGCACCTCTAGAAAGCCTCTCCAAAAGCCTATAAGATTCATCATTCATAATGATTTTTTTCATTGAGTAATAAAATTCATAAAAAAAAAAGTTTCCCAAAAATAATCAAAATTTAACTATTAATATCTTTTAAACGGTTGGGTTTACGAAAAAATCATGGGAGACCTTTTTTTAGGGCATTCAATTTCCTACAAAATCTAAGGAACAAGATATTTTTTTAAGTAATGGGAAGCGAGATATAAATTTTTCTATCTGATAATAAGAAAATATAGAAAACTGTATGTAGGAGGACCTTCCCGTTGCAATTAAAAACTATATTTGGAGAGGCTTTCTTTGAGATGTCCAGGAACTTATTTTTCCGAGTATAAATCAAAAAACAAAATAATTTTTTTTTTGAATCACCCTAACATACATATATTTGTAAATAAACACAAGTTAAATGGAGTAACCACAACAGCAATTTACACGTATTCACATATCCTGTGGTTACATAAGTACACTTTAAAAATACATATAAAAATAGAAATGTATTGTACGTAAACAGCTTATGTGCCTTCATTCAGTTTGCTCACTTTTTGCTGACACTCGGATTCCTCCTCACTTTTGTTTATTATTTCCACAGTCTGCTGTCTGCTGTCTCTGCAACGCCGGGGACCTCAATTCATTTCGTGCGGAAACTTTCGGAATACATTTATACATATATATGTATGTACTTATGTATATATGAATACATAAATAGTTAATATGAAACAGGATATATGAGCATAAGCAGAGAATTCTGGCATTCCATATTTCATCCAATATTTATAATTGTTACCAAAGTACAAGTATTTACTGCTGAGTTGAAATTTGTGTGTGCCGACGGATTTTTTGAGTGCTTTTAATTATTTAAAATACACTTTTAAGTAGTAATCTCTTGTGTGGATTGCCCGTTAAGCTGATGTATCTTTTACATATATGAATATTTATAAATCATTAAAATTTAGTAAATATATCTATATTTATATTGATATTGATTGAACTCGGGCTTTCTTGTGCTGATATAAGTAAATATATTTATTCTTGTTGTAAGTGAAGTTATTTCTATATACAAAATATTAATGAAATTATTCTTGCTGAATGTAAAATGTTTAAGTGATATAGTACAGAGTTTTGTCTCAAGTTAAGTTAGTAAATAAACTGAAAAAATTAAGCCAGTAATCCAGTTCATATCGTGAAAAAAAGAAAATTCAAAGTATTTTTTTTGTTTACTATTTTACAGTTGTTCCTAGCATATAGAGATAAAGTACTAACAAGCAATTCTATTCTAATTAATTGGCAAAAATAATGGATTGTCAAAAAAGTCTTGCGGTATTTTTATTGAATCAATTCGTGTGGCACCCATACATCGAGCTGCTTAGTGACTCCAAGCTTCTTCAAATGGTTTATAACGGTTTGCTGACTACTATGCCGGTCTCTTCCGACCAATTCAGCGATTTATCGCAATTTCCGACGACAGGTCTTCCGGAGCGTGGCGCATCTTCGACCACCTCTACACCAGAACGAAAACGCTGAAACCATCGTTGTGCGGTAGAAATGGAAACTGTATGGGGTCCATAAACTGCACAAATTTTATTGGCGACTTGAGATGTATTTTTGCCTTTATCGTAGTAGTACTGTAAAATATGCCGTATTTTCTCTTTATTTTGCTCCATGCTTGCGACGCTATAACTCACGAACGACTTAAAAGAAACGACAATCAATCAAACACGTGTTAGCGCGTGAAATGAGCTTTCCAAAAAGGTGTAGCAAGACCCGATGCGACGAATAAAACTAGAACTACGCGCTTTCAGCGCCAACTAGCGAAAATACCGCAGGACTTTTTTGACAACCTGATATATTTTTTTCATTTTAATTTCTTTATACATAGTTCGTGTTCAAAATGAAATAATATTTCCAAATATTTAGTTGAAGTTTTTTAAAATTGAATTTTACCTATCGAAACTATAACGACCAAGAAAGTCAAATTAGAAGAAGCCATTCTGTAAGCAAAGTTTACTATCCATACGTATTTATCATCACAATCCACCATCATTAAGATTTCTGTTGCTCTCCTTCCTTGCACGCTCTTCAACAATTTTTACAATTTTAATGATCCAAAGAAATATGTAAGAAATGTATACGAAAGAACACGAATGACAAGATTTTCCATTTGCTGTTTCTCGTTACTTCCTATTACTTTTGTATATGTTTGGTTTGCGGTTTTAATAAATGAAAGAAGATTCTTGTTGTTGGTGAATTCATACTGTTTGCTGTTACTGTTACTGCTTGTTGTGTTTTTTCTCCTGTTTTGTATTACAACTTCAACTTGCACTTGAGCACGGCAGCCAGCATGAAAAATATAAATCACTAAACTTTATCAATTGCTGTGATATTACAAAATAGTTTTAAATAATGAGCGCTTTAAACTATTTGCTAAGTTTTTGAATTTATAAGAATAAAATTTGTATTGAACAATCAGAGTTCAGATATGAGAAAGTTTAAACCTTGTCCCAGTATAGGGGGAGGTAGAGTCCGAACACTGTAAAACTTCTTAACATAGATAGTTTTTTAAAATAAAGTTTTTTTTTTATTAGAGTTTATAAAGGGTTAACAAAATTAACGGAAAGTATGAATATACCATCTCCAACTTGAGATACATACGATACGAGTATATTCTTGCTTTCGACTCAAAAATGTTTGACATGAACCCACATTTTTGTCCTCACACCTTGTATATATTGCTTTCCATTCCATATAAATCATTCCATGTAATCAGATATCTCTACAGATATTTTTTAATACATATTTTATTAAAAAAATTTTGTTTATCTCTTTGTTACATATAATTGTCATTTTCCATTTTTGTATTTACAGAGCAAATCGTGATTCTACGAGCTGCAGATAAAAATAAGGATACAAAAATTCATTTTTGGGTTATTCATTGGTAAGTGCATTATATAGTTTATAGCTGGATGGATGAAAATACTTCAAGTCTTAGAATACCCGCCGGGGGAAGCAGAGGAAGAAGAAGACCTCCACTCTGTTAACGCTAAGTCAATTGTTAATTTCTTCACCTTATCATAGATTCTGCTGTTATAAATGACGAACCATCAG
>JAPZAG010003499.1:0-10238 GCA_027475135.1 Bactrocera correcta | reverse complement strand
CTTAAATATGTTAAACTAATGATTTGAAGATTTTCGATATCGATTGCTAAATGTGTATATTCAAGAAAATCGACTTTATACCTAAATATAAGATTACGGAATTCTTCCAAACGTACTGTCGTCATGCCGCCATGGCTCTTTATCAACTTCAATACGTTAAAGAAGGTCAATTAACTTAAATATGTTAAACTAGTGATTTGAAGCATTTCGATATCGATTGCTAAATGTGTATATACAAGAAAATCGAATTTATATCTAAATATAAAATTAAAACATTACGGAATTTTTCTAAATGCACTGCCGTTATACCGTTAAGGCTTTATGTAGACTTCAGTAAGCTAAAAAATTTTTATTAACTTAATATGTTAAACTAATGATTTGAAGCATTTCGATATCAATATCTTAATGTGTATATAAAAGAAAATCGACTTTATACCTAAATATAAGATTACGGAATTCTTCCAAATGCTCTGCCGTTATGGCTTTAAATCAAGAAGGTCAATTAACTTAAATATGTTAAACTAATGATTTGAAGCATTTCGATATCGATTGCTAAATGTGCATATTCAAGAAAATCGACTTTATACCTAAATGTAAGATTACGGAATTCTTCCAAATGTACTGTCGTTATGCCGCCATGGCTTTATGTCAACTTCAATTCGTTAAAGAAGGTTAATTAAGGACTGTACCGAAAAGAAACTGCACACTTTCAATTCAATATTTCTCACGAACTAGCCGGTTGGTCGCATTGCGGTAAGTACCGTTAGAAAGCGTGATCAGTTCTGCTTCTATTGTTTTTTCTTTCTCCGTAATTTGTTATTTTATTTTCGCAATGGGTCGAATCAAAGAGCACGTGCGTAAGCAAATTATGCACAATTACTGCACTGCAAAAAGCATTTCATACAGAAAGCTTGCAAAACGGTTTAAAGTCAGTGTAAATGGTGTAAAAAATATTATAATAAAGTTCAGTGAAACCTGTTCTCTTAAGGATTTATCAAAAAGTGGGCGAAAAAAAGGCCCTAGTGATCCAAATCTTGAAGCAAAGGTGTTGGCCTTAATAAACCAAAACAAATCGATGTCTGTGCGCGATTTGGCGAAAAAAACTAAAACCAGTGCTACTATGATTCAAAGAGTGAAGCAACGGAATAACCTAAAAACGTATAAAAAACAAAAGATTCCCAAAAAAAGTCAACGACAAATAAAAATAGGGAAAACAAGACTACGGAAGTTGTACGAACGTTTGCTAAAAGATTCTGTTGAGTGTGTTAAAATGGACGATGAAACATACGTAAAAATGGGTTCAAGAACATTACCAGGTCCCCAGTTCTATACAAAACAAAAAGATGGTACTATCGACCAGTCAGTGTCAACAATTCAAATAGAAAAATTTGGCGAGAAAATACTCATCTGGCAGGCTATTTGCTCTTGTGGCCTTAAGACCACTCCATTTTTCACAAAGGGTACTATATCGGCCGACATTTATAAGAAGGAGTGTCTAAACCGTCGCCTAATTCCATTTTATAAAAAACACATCGTGTCAACAATATTTTGGCCTGATTTAGCCACAGTGCACTATGCTCATTCTACTTTGGCTTTGTTAAAGGATAACAATGTCAATTTTGTTAAAAAAGAGGAGAACCCTCCAAACGCTCCAGAATTTCACCCGATAGAGAAGTATTGGGCAACTGTCAAACGGAATTTGAAAAAGGATCATCTCGTTGCCGAAAACGTCAACGAATTTAAAAAAAACTGGTTTAAAGCAAGTCGAAACGTTACAAAAGAAGGTGTGCAGAATTTAATGTAGGGAATTAAAAGAAAAATTCGGCATAAATTAAGAGAATAATTTTTTTTTACTAGTTTTAATTAAAAGTGAATAAAAACTCTTCTATTTTTTATTAAAAAAAGTTACAAGCAAAAATTAATCAATTCCGTTAAGTTACAAATAAAAAATTGTGTGCAGTTTCTTTTCGGTACAGTCCTTAACTTAAAAAAGTTAAACTAATAATTTGAAGCATTTTGGTATCGCTTGCTAAATGAGTATATACAAGAAAATCGAACTTATACCTAAATATAAGATAACGGAATTTTTCTAAATGCAGTGCAGTTATACCGTTATGGCTTTATGTAGACTTTAGTGCGTTAAAGAAGGTTTATTATCTTAAATATGTTAAACTAATGATTTGAAGCATTTCGATATCGATTGCTAAATGCGTATATTGAACAAAATCGACTTTATACCTAAATATAAGATTACGGAACTCTTCCAAATGCACTGCCGTTATGCCGTTAAGGCTTTTGTAGACTTCAGTAAGATAAAGAGGATTAATTAACTTAAATCTGTTAAACTTATGATGTGAAGCATATCGGCATCGATTGCTTATTGTGTATATACAAGAAAATGGATTTTATACCTAAATATACGATTACGGAATTGTCCCAAATATACTGTCGTTATGCCGCCATGGCTTTGTATCACCTTCAATACGTTAAAGAAGGCTTATTAACTTAAATATGTTAAACTAATGATTTGAAGCATTTCGATATCGATTGTTAAATGTGTATATACAAGAAAATCGAATTTATACCTAAACATAAGATTACGGAATTCTTCTACATGCACTGCCATTATACCGCCATGGCTTTATGTTAACTTCAGTGCGTTAAAGAAGGTTTATTAACTTAAATATGTTAAACTAATGAGTTATAGCATCCCGATATCGATTGTTAAATGTGTATATACAACAAAATCGAATTTATACCTAAACATAAGATTATGGAATTCTTCTACATGCACTGCCGTTATACCGCCATGGCTTTATGTTAACTTCAGTGCGTTAAAGAAGGCTTATTAACTTAAATATGTTAAACTAATGGTTTAAAGCATTTCGATATCGACTGCTAACTGTGTAAATACAACAAAATCGACTTTATACCTAAATATAAAATTATAACATTACGGATTTCTTCTAAATGCACTGCCGTTATACCGTTAAGGCTTTATGTAGACCTCATTAAGCAAAAAAATGTTTATTAACTTAATATGTTAAACTAATGATTTGAAGCATTTCGATATCGATAGCTAAATGTGTATATACAAGAAAATCGGCTTTATACCTGAATATAAGATTACGGAATTCTTCTACATGCACTGCCGTTATGCCGCCATGGCTTTATATCAACTTCAAAATGTTAAAGAAGGTTAACTAACTTAAATATGTTAAACTAATGATTTGAAACATTTCGATATCGCTTGCTAAATGTGTATATACAAGAAAATCGAATTTATACCTAAATATAAGGTAACGGAGTTCTTCTAAACGCACTGCCGTTATGCCGTTAAGGCTTTATGTAGACTTCAGTAAGATAAAGGGAAATAATTAACTTAAATATGTTAAGCTTATGATTTGAAGCATTTCGATATCGATTGCTAAATATGTAAATACAAGAAAATCGACTTTGTACCTAAATATAAGATTACGGAATTCTTTTAAATGCATTGCAGTTATACCGTTAAGGCTTTATGTAAACTTCAGAGCGTTAAAGAAGATTTATTATAAATAACTTGAAAATGTAAAACTAATGATTTGAGGCATTTCGATATCGATTGCTAAATGTGTATGTACAACAATATCGACTTGATACTTAAATAAAAGATAACGGAATTCTTCTACATGCACTGCCGTTATGCCGTTAAGGCTTTTGTAGACTTCAGTATGAAAAAGAGGGTTAATTAACTTTAATATGTTAAACTAATATTTTGAAGCATTTCGATATCGATTGCTAAATGAGTATATACAAGAAAGTCGACTTTGTACCTAAATATAAGATTATGGAATTCTTCTAAATGCACTGCCGTTATGCCGCCATGGCTTCATGTCACCTTCGGTAGGTTAAAGAAGGTAATTTAACTTAAATATGTTAAACTAATGATTTGAAGCATTTCGATATCGATTGCTAAATATGTAAATACAAGAAAATCGACTTTATACCTTAATATAAGATTACGGAATTCTTCTAAATGCACTGCAGTTATACCGTTAAGGCTTTATGTAGACTTCAGTGCGTTAAAGAAGGTTTATTAACTTAAATATGTTAAACTAATGATTTGAAGCATTTCGATATCGATTACTAAATGTGTATATACAAGAAAATCGACTTTATACCTAAATATGAGATAACGGAATTCTTCTACATGCACTGCCGTTATGCCGCAATGATTTTATGCCAACTTCAGTTCTTCGAAGAAAGTTTATTAACTTAAATATGTTAAACTAATGAGTT
Organism: Bactrocera correcta; assembly: GCA_027475135.1. NCBI lineage: Eukaryota > Metazoa > Arthropoda > Insecta > Diptera > Tephritidae > Bactrocera > Bactrocera correcta. The sequence continues at coordinate 5,957 of JAPZAG010003499.1, read as the reverse complement.
GAAGCATCTCGATATCGATTGCTAAATGTGTATGTACAACAATATCGACTTTATACCTAAATAAAAGATAACGGAATTCTTCTACATGCACTGCCGTTATGCCGTTAAGGCTTTTGTAGTCTTCAGTATGAAAAAGAGGGTTAATTAACTTAAATATGTTAAACTAATATTTTGAAGCATTTCGATATCGATTGCTAAATATGTAAATACAAGAAAATCGACTTTATACCTTAACATAAGATTACGGAATTCTTCTAAATGCACTGCAGTTATCCCGTTAAGGCTTTATGTAGACTTCAGTGCGTTAAAGAAGGTTTATTAACTTTAGTATGTTAAACTAATGATTTGAAGCATTTCGATATCGATTACTAAATGTGTATATACAAGAAAATCGACTTTACATATACCGAAATATAAGATTACGGAATTCTTCCAAATGTACTGTCGTTATGCCGCCATGGTTTGTATCAACTACAATACGTTAAAGAAGGTTAATTATTTTAAATATGTTAAACTAATGGTTTGAAGCATTTCGATATCGACTGCTAAATGTGTAAATACAACAAAATCGACTTTATACCTAAATATAAAATTATAACATTACGGATTTCTTCTAAATGCACTGCCGTTATACCGTTATGGCTTTATGTAGACCTCATATGTTAAACTAATGATTTGAAGCATTTCCATATCGATAGCTAAATGTGTATATACAACAAAATCGAATTTATACCTAAACATAAGATTACGGAATTCTTCTACATACACTGCCGTTATACCGCCATGGCTTTATATCAACTTCAATATGTTAAAGAAGGTTAACTAACTTAAATATGTTAAACTAATGATTTGAAGCATTTCGATATCGATTGCTAAATGTGTATATACAAGAAAATCGACTTTATACCTGAATATAAGATTACGGAATTCTTCTACATGCACTGCCGTTATGCCGCCATGGCTTTATATCAACTTCAATATGTTAAAGAAGGTTAACTAACTTAAATATGTTAAACTAATGATTTGAAACATTTCGATATCGCTTGCTAAATGTGTATATACAAGAAAATCGAATTTATACCTAAATATAAGATAACGGAATTCTTCTAAACGCACTGCCGTTATGCCGTTAAGGCTTTATGTAGACTTCAGTAAGATAGAGGGGAATAATTAACTTAAATATGTTAAACTTATGATTTGAAGCATTTCGATTTCGATTGCTAAATATGTAAATACAAGAAAATCGACTTTGTACCTAAATATAAGATTACGGAATTCATATAAATATACTGCCGTTATACCGTTAGGGCTTTATGTAAACTTCAGTGCGTTAAAGAAAGTTTACTATAAATAACTTAAAAATGTAAAACTAATGATTTGAAGCATTTCGATATCGATTACTAAATGTGTATATAAAAGAAAGTCGACTTTATACGTAAATATAAGATAACGGAATACTTCTAAATGCACTGCCATGATTTTATGCCAACTTCAGTTCTTCGAAGAAAGTTTATTAACTTAAATATGTTAAACTAATGAGTTGAAGCATTTCGATATCGATTGCTCGACGTGTTAATACAACAAATAGATTTTATACCTAAATATAAAATTACGGAATTCTTCTACTTGCACTGCCGTTATGCCGCCATGGCTTTATATCAACTTCAATATGTTAAAGAAGGTTAACTTACTTAAATATGTTAAAATAATGATTTGAAACATTTCGATATCGCTTGCCAAATGTGTATATATAAGACAATCGAATTTATACCTAAATATAAGATAACGGAATTCTTCTAAATGCACTGCCGTTATGCCGTTAAGGTTTTATGTAAACTTCAGTAAGATAGAGGGGAATAATTAACTTAAATATGTTAAACTTATGATTTTAAGCATTTCGATTTCGATTGCTAAATATGTAAATACAAGAAAATCGACTTTGAACCTAAATATAAGATTACGGAATTCTTTTAAATGCACTGCAGTTATACCGTTAAGGCTTTATGTAGACTTCTGTGCGTTAAAGGTTTATTAACTTAAATATGTTAAACTAATGATTTGAGGCATTTCGATATCAATTGCTAAATGTGTATATACAAGAAAATCGACTTTATACCTAAATAAAAGCTAACCGAATTCTTCTAAATGCACTGCCGATATGCCGCCATGGCTTTAAGCCAAGTTCAGATCGTTGAAGAAGGTTTATTAACTTAAATATGTTAAACTAATGAGTTGAAGCATCTCGATATCGATTGCTAAATGTGTATATACAACAAAATCGAATTTATACCTAAACATAAGTTTACGGAATTCTTCTACATGCACTACTGTTTTGCCGCCGTGGCTTTATGTTAACTTCAGTGCGTTAGAGAAGCTTTATTAACCTAAATATGTTAAAATAATGATTTGAAGTATTTCGATATCGATTGCTAAATGAGTATATACAAGAAAATCGAATTTATACCTGATTATAAGGTTACGTAATTCTTCTAAATTCACTGCCGTTATGCCGTTAAGGATTTATGTAGACTTCAGTAAGATAAAGAGGGTTGATTAACTTAAATATGTTAAACTAATGATTTGAAGCATTTCGATATCGCTTGCTAAATGTGTATAAACAAGAAAACCGATTTTATAACTAGATATAAGATTACGGAATTCTTCTACATGCACTGCCGTTATGCCGCCAAGGATTTATCTCAACTTCGGTAGGTAAAAAAAGGTAATTTAACTTAAATATTAAACTAATGATTTGAAGCATTTCGATATCGATTGCTAAATGTGCTAGTACAAGAAACCTGACTTTATACCTAAACATAGGATAACGGAATTCTTCCGAATGCACTGCCGCTATTCCGCCATGGCTTTATGCCATCTTCAGTTCGTTAAAGTAGGTTTGTTAACTTAAATATGTTAAACTAATGATTTGAAGCATTTCGATATCGATTGCTAAATGTGTATATACAAGAAAATCGACTTTATACCAAAATATAAGATTACGGAATTCTTCTACATGCACTGCCGTTATGCCGCCATGGCTTTATGACAACTTCAGTGCGTTATGTTAAATATGTTAAACTATTGAATTGAAGCATTTCGATATCGATTGCTAAATATGTAAATACAAGAAAATCGACATACCTAAATATAAGATTACGGAATTCTTCTACATGCACTGCCGTTATGCCGCCATGGCTTTATGACAACTTCAGTGCGTTGAAGAAGGTTTATTAACTTAAATATGTTAAACTAATGATTTGAAGCACTTCGATATCGATTGCTAAATATGTAAATACAAGAAAATCGACATACCTAAATATAAGATTACGGAATTCTTCTACATGCACTGCCGTTATGCCGCCATGGCTTTATGACAACTTCAGTGCGTTGAAGAAGGTTGATTAACTTAAATATGTTAAACTAATGAATTGAAGCATCTCGATATCGATTGCTAAATGCGTATATACAAGAAAATCGACTTTATACCTAAATATAAGATTACGGAATTTTTCTACATGCACTGCCGTTATGCCGCCATGGCTCAATGTTAACTTTAGTGCTAAATGTGTATATACAAGAAAATCGACTTTATACCTAAATATAAGATTACGGAATTCTGTTAAATGCACTGCAGTTATACCGTGAAGGCTTTATGTAGACCTCTGTGCGTTAAAGGTTTATTAACTTAAATATGTTAAACTAATGATTTGAAGCATTCCAATATCGCTTGCTAAATATGTAAATACAGAAAATCGACTTTTTACTTAAATATAGGATTAGGGAATTCTTCTACATGCACTGCCGTTATGCCGCCATGGCTTTATGACAACTTCAGTTCGTTGAAGAAGGTTTATTAACATAAATATGTTAAACTAATGAATTGAAGCATCGCGGTATCGATTGCTAAATGTGTATATACAAGAAAATCGACTTTATACCTAAATATAAGTTTACGGAATTCTTCCAAATGCACTGCCGTTATACTGTTATGGCTTTATGTTAACTTCAGTGCGTTAAAGGTTTATTAACTTAAATATGTTAAACTAATGATTTGAAGCATTCTAATATCGCTTGCTAAATATGTAAATACAGAAAATCGACTTTTTACTTAAATATAGGATTAGGGAATTCTTCTACATGCACTGCCGTTATGCCGCCATGGCTTTATGACAACTTCAGTTCGTTGAAGAAGGTTTATTAACATAAATATGTTAAACTAATGAATTGAAGCATCGCGGTATCGATTGCTAAATGTGTATATACAAGAAAATCGACTTTATACCTAAATATAAGTTTACGGAATTCTTCCAAATGCACTGCCGTTATACTGTTATGGCTTTATGTTAACTTCAGTGCGTTAAAGAAGCTTTATTAACTTAAATATGTTAAACTAATGATTTGAAGCATTTCGATATCGATAGCTAAATATGTAAATACAAGAAAATCGACTTTAGACCTAAATATAAGATTACGGAATTCTTCTAAATGCACTGCAGGTATACCTAAGGCTTTATGTAGACTTCAGTGCGTTAAAGAAGGTTTATTATAAAAAACTTGAAAATGTAAAACTAATGAGTTGAAGCATTTCGATATCGATTGCTAAATGTGCTAACACAAGAAACCTGACTTTATACCTAAACATAGGTTAACGGAATTCTTCCAAATGTACTGTCGTTATGCCGCCATGGCTTTATATCACCTTCAATACGTTAAAGATGGTTTATTAACTTAAATATGTTAACGTAATGATTTGAAGCATTTCGATATCGATTGCTAAATGTGTATATACAACAAAATCGACTTTATACCTAAATATAAGATATCGGAATTCTTCTACATGCACTGCCGTTATGCCGCCATGGCTTTATGCCAACTTCAGTTCGTTGAAGAAGGTTTATTTACTTAAATATGTTAAACTAATAAGTTGAAGCATTCCGATATCGATTGCTAAATGAGTAAATACAAGAAAATCGATTTATACCTAAATATAAGATTACGTAGTTCTTCTAAATGCACTGCCGTTATGCCGTTAAGGCTTTAATGATTTGAAGCATTTCGATATGGCTTGCCAAATATGTATATACAAGAAAATCGAATTTATACCTAAATATAAGATAACGGACTTTTTCTAAATGCACTGCCGTTATGCCGTTAACGCTTTATGTAGACTTCAGTGCGTTAAAGAAGGTTTATTAACTTAAATATGTTAAACTAATGATTTGAAGCATTTCGATATCGATTGCTAAACGTGTATAAACAAGAAAATCGACTTTATACCTAAATATAAGATTACGGAATTCTTCCAAATGTACTGTCATTATGCCAACATGGCTTTGTATCAACTTCAATACGTTAAAGAAGGTTAATTATTTTAAATATGTTAAACTGATGGTTTGAGGCATTTTGATATCGCTTGCTAAATGAATATATACAAGAAAGTCGAATTTATACCTAAATATGAGATAACGGAATTCTTCTAAATGCAGTGCAGTTATACCGTCAAGGCTTTATGTAGACTTCAGTGCGTTAAAGAAGGTTTATTAACTTAAATATTTTAAACTTATGATTCGAAGCATTTCGATATCGATTGCTAAATGTGTATATACAAGAAAATCGACTTTATACCTAAATATAAGATTACGGAATTCTTCCAAATGTACTGTCGTTATGCCACCATGGCTTTGTAGCAACTTCAATACGTTAAAGAAGGTTTATTATTTTAAATATGTTAAACTAATGGTTTGAAGCATTTCGATATCGACTGCTAAATGTGTATATACAAGAAAATCGACTTTACACCTAAATATAAAATTAAAACATTACTGAATTCTTCTAAATGCACTGCCGTTATACCGTTAAGGCTTTATGTAGACTTCAGTAAGCTAAAAAATGTTTTTTAACTTAATATGTTAAACTAATGATTTGAAGCATTTTGATATCGATTGCTAAATGTGTAT
>JAPZAG010003498.1:0-10239 GCA_027475135.1 Bactrocera correcta | reverse complement strand
TCCAGGCCAAATTTCGTGAAGCAAATTTTTCAAACATAACAGTTTTCGTAACAAAAACCTGGTTTAAAATAAAAGAAAATATGCTTTTTTTGTTAAGCATGGACTAAGTTAGAAATTTTGCAATTTTTATTTAATCAAATAATTCAATGATACATTATTTTCATTTTTCTTAGTTTCATTCATTTTTAATTTCATTTCAATAAGTAAAAAATATAAAATTATTACTGAATTCATATGGTGTTTCGAAAATTCATTAAATGTAAGAAACTAAAATTTTTTAACAATAAAAAGAACAAAATCAATTTCATTTCTTATCACTGATACAGTGTTTTTCAACTTTCAGCGTTTAAAGTTTTTTTTTTTTAATTTCTCGATAATAAATTACAATCTTTTCTAAGCTTTTCTTTTTTTTTTTGCCGTGACACCTTCGCAAAATTACGATTCATTAAAGTTAAATTTAAATTAAACATAGCCAAAAAAAAGTCTCAACATTCCCAACGGCTGCAAACGCAAATAAATTACAGCATATTTAACATGCATTTATAAGATGCGTGTGGTTGGATGTGTGTTGTGTAATATAATTTGCATTTGAAAACAATGGGAAATTGTTTATATTCCTTACTTACAATTACTTAAATTATACTATTGTGAATATTTGGATTTATAATTATTTTTTTTTTTTTAATTTATATGTATTTGTTATTGCTTGAAAGCTGTTGCGTTTGATCTCTCTTGTTGAAATATATATTCGGCGTATGCTTCGGCTTCCTCACGACGTCGACGATCCAGGTGCGGCTTAATGGCGAAACGATATGTGCCAATTATGGCAAACGTCGAGAATATACCCGCGGCCATAAAACCAACTGGAGAATTTTTCAACGCAACAAAGATTTTAGTGGCGCTCATCTGGAATATAAAAACAATCTTTAGTGATATCTGCATGAAACTGAAAGAAATATTTATTGCATATTAAACCAACCCTGTTGTTTCAAATAATTTCTAAGTCTACATTATACTAAAATAAAAAACTTTATAGATTTAATAAAATAGATCGACATTTTATACATTATATTCTATCATATTTTTTTGATATTTCTATCATAGGTAGTCTTAGGGCCATATTTAAAGAATCTCTTAATTATTTTCAAATTTCTGACACTTTCCAGCCCTTGCTGTGACTAGTATATATGCAATACTTTCTTTCGAATATTTTAGTTTTGTAAAAATAAATTTGAAATTGAATAAAGTATATTTGTTGAACTAGAATTTTTTATCTTTTTAATGCCTTAAAGTCGGAAATATGTGCTGCTAAAATAAGCTGTGAGACACTGTATGTCAGAACGGTCGGAAAACTTTCTAATACTCTAAAGTAAAAAAATAAAAACGAAACTCGTGGTCTTCCAAGAAAAAACTGCCCTGACTATTCGAATACTTATGAAAAATTACGGAGGATATAGAGGTTATTAAAAACCCGTGAATGAAATTAAGAATAACTTGAATTTTCTGTTTTTATTTAGAAAAAAATATTTTATATATATATTTGACCGATAATATTCTTGTTTTGAAAAATTTTCAGTTCTAATATCCGGATCTACGACATATATAGGTTTAATAAAGTAAAGCAAAGATATAACTAAAACAAAATTGCTTTATTTGACTAATTTAAATAACCAGAAAATCTTAAATAATTTCTAAAACCAAATACTAAATAGAAAATAAAAAAATATGTTAAATCCCGTTTACCGAAAAGAAAAATAGTTTTATTTTTATTTGAAAAAAAAAATAAAACATTAAAAATAAAATAAGAATGCCAAAATTATATGTAATAAAAAATTAAAAATGTTTTTTGATCGAATTTTTTAAGAAAGAAAATGCCATCTTTAATCCAAAATTTTTCTTAATATAATATTTGCAACCCTAACGAAAACATTTTGCTATTTAGTATATTTTTGTAACATTACAAACAAATTTGCGTTTTATTACAAAAAAAACATTCAAAAAGCAACAAAATAGTATTACAAATTTCGTATCGACATTTTAAATATAAAATCTGGTTATACTAAAATATTAGCCATTCATTTTGTGTACAAAGTTGTATTAGTCTTTGTTTAATATTAGTTGTTTTTGCAGAAGTTGTCTAAATTGTAAAAACAATTATTGGAATACAAATAAGTTAAATGTTGGTAGTAGTTGAGTTAATGTACCAAGCTTTAATTTCGTATTTTCCTTTTCGGATTCACATATAAATCATATGTTATAATAGTGCCCTTCCGATTCTGCTATAAAAAGCGAATTTAACAGTATATTGTATATGAAAGTACACAAATCCCCACTCACTTTTGTTTTCTTTTTTTAAGTATTTATTCCAGTTTTTCCCCCAACTGTATTTGAAGGCACACTCCTAGCAGTTAGCGCTCCAACTGGTTCTTTTTCTTTTAAATTGTCACTGTTTTCCTTTACTTCAGTGCTTTCCGCACGATATTTCAATATAAGGGGTTTCCAAATGTATACTCCACCCAAGAAACCGATTGCAGTAACTACCATCAATTGCTGCACTGTAATACCGCGTGGACGACGTATACGCATCGCACTTTTTTCGCTTTTTCGTTAAGGATTTAGGATCCCTGATCGCATTTAGCACAAACAGATTGTTAAATAATCACTATCGCGCATTGATATTGTCATTATTTTAGCGGTGCTACAAGATTGAGGTTATTTTGACAATTCGAACAGCTGTTTATGAGGTAAAATTGCGGTGTGGTGTTGCCACATAAATTATACATATATGAATTTATTGAAGTATTTGGATATTGCAATAACTGCAGGCATATAGAGAAGTACGTTAAACTATGTCCGTTACTTCAAAAGATACCAAACTGTGAAGTCAAAATCACAAAAACAAAGAAATATCATACCGACTTTTTGTACTCTTGTTAAATCCGATATTTAGACGGCCGAATTTTCGATTGAAAATGTGCGACTTTTTATATTAAGTCAAAATTAAGGTAAAAAAAACATTTATATACTTTAAATAAAATAAAAAATACTATTTTTTTAGAAGATAAAAGGATTATTACTCTTATACACACATACACCAGATTTCTTTAAAAAAATATAAAATATAAAAACACAAAAAAAAAAACCTAAGGATTTTGTTAATTAAATATATCACCAAAATTGTGAAAAAGATTATAGATCCTTTTATTGCCTATAACTATGTCAGATAACTTTTTTCGACAGGAATCGTAATTTTCAGTACGATCGTAAGTAATTTTTTTCTTTCAGTATTTACTTTTCCAATGGGCTTAATCCTATTTTGGTTTTTTCTCAAAAATTATCTACCCTGGTTATTGTAACAAAAAATGGAGATTATCCATTGGCTTACGGACAATAAAATAGAATCAAAGGTGTTGCTTTGAAACAATGGCATCATTTTTCTGAAATTTTTAATCTATGTAATAACTTTTCTGCATAATAACAAAGGCAATAATGTGTACTTTTAAAAAAGAGGAAAATATAGCATTGTCGACTTTTACAGTTAACTGTAATTTAAAAAGTGTAAATAGCGTGCCACGTGCTTAGTGACAAAATAATAGAATCAATAGCGAAATAGTTTTATAAATGAAAAATGATGAATTTAAAAAGCGTAAAAAGTAGTTATATTTACTTAATTAGATCTGTGGAATGAATAATTGTATCAATTATAAATAAATTTAAAAAAATGGGTCGAGCAAAACATTGTTTAGAGGAGGAAAGATTGTGCGTCCAAAATATACAAGGAATTGATCAAGCGAAAAGGCAAATTGCAAACATATGAAATATGTCTCACATATTAGTGTTTGATGCCTTAAAATTTCTGAAAAAAATATTGAAAAAATAAACCGACCACAAAAGAAAGACTGCGCAAGTCGTTCGAAATATTGCATGTTTGCCGATGCGCGTTTCAATGTAAAATTAATATGATAGCAAATGATAGTTGGGCGTGATTCCGACGTCAAAAAAACATAGAAATGTGCGTCCGCTACACGTCTAGGTCCTTCAAACCTATAGAATGGTTTAGTATTGTTTCTCGTATTGTGTTCCGGGGCCTATATTTTGGATACAAGAAAACATAGACCGCCATATATCCGTTAAGGTTTTAGATAAGGTCATACTACCAAATGCTGAATGGAATTCGCCTTACATTTTGGCAATTCAAACAAGAGAGAGACCCGAAACATACTTGCAAAAAATGGTTTTCAGATCATGGTGCTAGTATTATGGCTTGGCAAGAGTAATCATCAGATCTGAATCTCATCAAAAACTTTCGGAAAATTGTTAAGGAAAATGTTACAACCCTTAAACCGAAAAATAAGGCAGAATTTTGAGAGAAGGTACAAGGGCTGGTATTCTGTTCCACAGAACACTTTCTAGCCTAGCCTAATTAGGTCGATGCCTAGAAGATCTGCATCGGTATTAGACGATTAAAAATACTACAATGTACTACCAATCTTTCTATTATATCCCTTAAAAATATATGTTTTTTTAATGTAAAATATTTTGATTATATTTTTTTGTCCATCGATTTTTGAAATATATTCTTTACCTTTGTTTTTGTAATATTTATGAACTGGTTTTTTCCAATATTTTTACTGCTACCAGTAGCACTTGGTATGAAGTACATAATAAAAGTATAACTTAGTTGAATTTAAATCAAATTCATATTTTTTTTTTTTTGAGAACGAAAAATTAGTACCATGGATGATTCTATTTTATTGTCCGTAACTGTATATATATGAACAGAATGAGGGAGCGAATGATTTACACATGTCGGTTTGTCCAGCATTATCCATACGCTTCTTGACAGTAACTTCCGTTCACTCAACAGTCGGATCTAAGTACGGGCGGATCTTTATTCGACCAAGAATTGTCAACTCGATGACATTCCATAAAATTACTTCAAGTAAGCTATAACAACTACTAATTAGCAATTGCCGTTAACGGAATTGATCCGAATTTCGCTCCAGCCAAGATCTGTATTCTCGGCGAACTAACCCGGTTTGGATCGGTGAGTTTTAGATTCCTAACATACTATCCGACCTGAAAATTACTACAAATACATATATGTAGGGTATAAAATTTTGTATTCTATCATAAATCCTCAACCAAGCGAAAAGCATGTGTGCGATTGAATGTATTATTTTGAAAGCGAAGATAGCTCAGATAACCTCAGCAATAATCTATAAATTATATGCGCGGTGCATTTCGAATAGAGCAGTTGTGATGTGCGGTTCAAATTTCTTTTAAAAAGATTGATACGCCGCCGGTAAACTTAATCGTATTAAATACTTGGAATTTGGAAAATGGAAGCATTAAAAATTAAACTAGAGCGACAATTTCTTGTGAAATTGTTATTTGTTTTGGGTGCGACAGCATTGGCTTACGGACAGGATGATGGATTTGGGCAGGATGACAACGTTTACTCGTGGTATATTTTGGATGTAACGCGAATATTACAAAATGCCGAAAGTAATATTGTTGTTTCACCAAGCAATATAAGAGCACTACTTAAAACACCACCGAGCATGAATTTACGTTTCGGATTCGATGAAATGATGCTAGGACAAAACGTAATTTTCGCCGAATCAAAGATGATTCTAAATAATCCGGAAACTTTAGAGTGGTTTTATGATTGTAAAATACAAGAAACATCTTTCACTGATAAAAAGAAGCTAATTACTAGTATCAACGATTGGTCTAAAAACATAACGGATCAAAATATTCTTAAATCAAGTGAAACGATTTTAAAAGAAGAAAACTTGCAAGTATTAATTTTAAATATGCTCAATTTTAAGGAGACTTTACAGATTAATTTCAAATATACACTGAATGTTACATTTCATGAAAGACCGGATAGTACAATCGTATTACCGGCTGTGGAAACAACGGAATATTTGAAGTATCTTGATTCGCAAATTTTGGATGCTAAAATATTAGAATTGCCTTATAGTAATGGTTATTTTATGTATATTATTCTACCCCATACCAAACAAGGTGTCAACGAAATAATCAATAATCTCGGCTACGAACAGCTTAAGCGTATCGAATGGATGATGGTAGAACGGCGTGTGAATGTAGTAATGCCCACATTCAAATATCACTTCATCACGAACATGAGAGAGCATATTCAAAAGAACTCTGCACATCGCTTTGATGTTGATTTTGAACCTGCATTTGGCGTTGAAACAAAGAAGATAAATATTTTCCAAACAACAGTTGTTCAGTTCAATGGAAGCGGAAAAGCTCGAGTGGAAGACTACGAGAAAATTCGAACAACTAAATATGAAAGATTTCATGTAGATCGACCTTTTGCTTTTTATATTGAAGAAAAAAGCACAGGTCGGATAGTATGTATAGGTAAAGTTTTAAATCCAGTGCGATAAGAGCAAATTCTTATTTTAATGATAATAATAAGGATATTTATATACAAACATAGGCATGTGTATTATAGATGAACAAGTATGCAAAATAAATTTTATGAAATAATATGTAACAAATATAGTTTTAGTTATTAACAATATTTTGAACCCTCCAAGTATTGAATTTAGTTTTTGTTGTTTTCTTACTCTCGGAACATGTTGCTACAGAATATAATAGCTTTATTCATCTAACTGTAACTCAAAAAACCAATAGAGATAGTTATGGGGTTTATACTTCTTCTTCTTTGTTGGCGTAGACACCGCTTACGCGGTTATAGCCGAGTTTACAACAGCCACCTGATCTCTCCCAACTGAGTGGAGGTATTGCTCTGCTTCTCTCGGTGGGTACTGCGTCGAATATTTTCAGAGATGGAGTATTTTCATTCATTCGGACGATATGACCTAGCCAATGTAGCCGCCTCCTCTTAATTCGCTGAACTAAGTCAATGTCGTCGTATAACTTATACAGCTCATAGTTTCACCGAACGCGATATTCGCCGTTGCTGATGCGCAAAGAACCATAAATCTTCCGCAGAACCTTTCTCTAGAGAATTCGTAACGACGACTCATCAGATGTTGTCATCGTCAATGCTTTTGCACCATGTAGCAGGACGGGAATAATGAGTGGTTTATAGAGTTTGATCTTTAATCGGTTTTCATAGATCTTCCTTTTTGTGGAGCAGAGCTCATTTAAATTCCAATCGTAGAGCATGCTTTCGTCGGATCATATTCTACAAAAATGATGATGCATGCTTCTTATCAGTTATTCGACACGTTACTTGAATAACTCGGCCGGCAATCCATCGGCCCCGGCACTTGTTGTTCTTCAGACGGGTAATTGCTATTTGAACTTCTACCATATCAATATACCAATGATTAATCCACGAACGGGTAAATAATTGACCTATTTTCAGAGTGTTGACATTTCATTTGTATAAAGTTACATTTCGAACTTATTTTTAGGTCGACATGTACAGAAAGAAGTGAGTGCCACGAATTCTTATTCGTCCCGATTTATTGTTCGTCCACAAGATCAAATTTAGATGCGGTAAACATATCATCAGTACATCGTTGATATTTATGCCAAATAGAAACACTTATTCATGGGCGGGCAGTGGAACATCTGCTACATCGTCATCGATTGGGGAATTGGGTTCGCCATGTGCTGGTGTTATGATTTCACAGCCATTCAGCAGGCTGGAGAAGTGTTCCCTCCATTATTTTAGTATGCTCTAGGCATCAGTCAATATATCACCTCTAGGGTTTCTACAGGAGTATGCTCCGGTCTTGAAAACTTCTGTTAGTCGACACATCTTTCTGTAGAATTTTCGAGCATTAACCCAATTCAGCCTGTCTTTTTTTTTGTATGCAAATGCGTCTCGCTTCCCTCCTCAGCTCTCGGTATCTATCCCATCATATGTTGTGGTAGATTATAACTTTGCAAGGTAGGCAATCTGTCTTCTCTCCGCTGCGACACGGCACTCCTCATCGTACCAGCTATTATTTTGCCTTTCCCGAAAACCAATGTAGCTGTACGTAAGTAGGTTGAAATGTTGTCCCATACTTCACTTATACCGAGTTGCTGATGAGTGCTCCCAAAGAGCAGGAGTGCAAGTCGAGTAGAAAATCGTTCGGCTGTATGTTGTGATTGCAGCTTTTCGACGTGGAACCTTTCTTGCGTTTGTTTATGTGTGTTTTTTTCTGCGCAGAGGCGTATCTTGCCTACAACAAGTCGATGTTAGAACCTCGGAGCGTACGCACGTCTAAAACACTGGAGAAGTGTCTTCCGTCTATCACAACATGATCGATCTGGTTGGTGGCTTTTCGATCAGGAGACAGACAGGTAGCTTGGTGATTATTCCAATGCTAAAATCTAGTACTACAGATAACCATATTTCGGGCCCCGGCGAAGTCGATCAGCCTCAACCCATTTGGGGATGTTTCATCGTGGGGGCTGAATTTACCGACCGTTATGCCAAAGATACCTCCTTTGACCACTCTAGCGTTAAAGTCGCCAAGCACAATTTTGACATTACCACAATGTGGGGATCGTAGTGTTCGTCTCTGGTCACATCGTTCTTATCTTCCGTCGGGGCGGGGGGACAGCAAATCAGCGAAGTTTTGAAAAACTTCGTTTTGATACAGATTGTGGCTAGACGTTCATCCACCAGGATAAATGCCAGTACTTGGCGACGGAGTCTCTCATTACATAAATAGCCATTATGTGTTCAACAAAATCATTACGGCTATCTGATTTAATAAGGACACGGTGTCGTTTTAAACCAATAACAATAAGATTAGTTATATAAGGTTAATTATTAATCAAGGGGTAAGAATTGCGACCCAAAAACCCGACAGCATATTAAAAATTTAGTCAAACAGGAAAATTCGTAAAGAGAATTAACTTTTTTCACATATCATGAGGTATATCGTGGAGCGATAAACAAGTTTTTTTTTGGAATTTTTGATGACATCTGTCGGAGAAATGGCTGGGTGAATGAGATGCGTTTTTTCACTAGCGGACACGATTTCTCATGTTTGGAACATCTGAAACACATACCCTACTAGAATCATGAAAAAATGATGATAAAGAAAAAAGTAATTAGCTTTTTTTTTAATTTTCCCCATTTTTTTTTACATAAATTTTGTCATAACATTGTTAATAAATTAAAAAATTATATAGGGATGATAACGAGGCGTTTTGTGAACATTAAAAAGAAAAAATTAAGCAAAACAGTTGAGTTGTTCGACCGGAATCATGCCCGCCAGTTTAAAAAAGTGTGTGTTTGAGAAAAACGCGTTTAAAGTTTCAGGTACTGAAAAAGAATACAAAGATGGACATAAACGTTCAAATAAACCTCGCGTATTATTTTTGGGCCTTTTTCGAAACCTTCCAATGGTAAAGTGGGTCTTTACATTAATTCTAATGGTATGACACAGAAAACACAAAAAAAATTTTTTTTTTTTTTGAAAAAAGATTACCCTACTGACTCCTTAATCTAATCCAATCTAATTTCAAATCACTTTCGAATAAATCAAATTTTCAATTTTTAACCACAACATTGGAATTAATTCCGATTTTTAAATTAAAAATAAATTTTTAATCCGGTTTTTAAGATACATTTTTTTTTAAATTTGGTATATGGGAATTTAAAAAAAAATATTTTAATTAAAATTTTTTGGAATAGAAAATATTGCAAAACTGGTTATGTACACACATGGTCAAAATAATTACATTCCTTTAAGCTGCAGTCATGATTGAACTTTGAATAATTGGTGAAGTACACGAATGCAACTACGGGTTGATTTTATTAAATTCAATTTTAGTAACTTTATTGAAAAGAAAATTTTGAATCCTCTCTTTGTAGTGGGCATGGCAACTGATTGTTGATGTTCGTTTTCTGATTGGTCAAAATAATAAGTACATTGTTAATTATTTTAAGATTTTCAGCAAATCGGACGAATTGTTTTAATGGTTTGCTCTTTCGGTTGTATAGCTCCATGTTTAAAATGCATTCAAAACTAAAAAATTGTAAAGATGGATAGAAAAAAGCATTGCAGTGTGGATAAATACGATTCCTTTTAAACCTCAGAAAAGAGAGCCAAAGTCTTATGAATATCGCTAAAACATTAGGCCGTTCATTGTACTTCGTGCAGAATGCCCTAAAGATTAAAAGGAATATTGAAACTCGCGTTCGACCAAAAAAGACATCAAGAACAACGGACAACCGTAACGTCACTCTTAGTAAAAAGGACCCATTAACATCTTCAGGAATAATAT
>JAPZAG010003497.1:0-10240 GCA_027475135.1 Bactrocera correcta | reverse complement strand
ATGCTCAGTATGCTGTGACATTTCATCATGAATAGACTTGCTAACGAGCAACGCTTGCAAATCATTGAATTTTATTACCAAAATCAGTGTTCGGTTCGAAATGTGTTTCGCGCTTTACGTCCGATGAGCGATGAGGCTCATTTCTGGTTGAATGGCTACGTAAATAAGCAAAATTGCCGCATTTGGGGTGAAGAGCAACCAGAAGCCGTTCAAGAACTGCCCATGCATCCCGAAAAATGCACTGTTTGGTGTGGTTTGTACGCTGGTGGAATCATTGGACCGTATTTTTTCAAAGATGCTGTTGGACGCAACGTTACGGTGAATGGCGATCGCTATCGTTCGATGCTAACAAACTTTTTGTTGCCAAAAATGGAAGAACTGAACTTGGTTGACATGTGGTTTCAACAAGATGGCGCTACATGCCACACAGCTCGCGATTCTATGGCCATTTTGAGGGAAAACTTCGGACAACAATTCATCTCAAGAAATGGACCCGTAAGTTGGCCACCAAGATCATGCGATTTAACGCCTTTAGACTATTTTTTGTGGGGCTACGTCAAGTCTAAAGTCTACAGAAATAAGCCAGCAACTATTCCAGCTTTGGAAGACAACATTTCCGAAGAAATTCGGGCTATTCCGGCCGAAATGCTCGAAAAAGTTGCCCAAAATTGGACTTTCCGAATGGACCACCTAAGACGCAGCCGCGGTCAACATTTAAATGAAATTATCTTCAAAAAGTAAATGTCATGAACCAATCTAACGTTTCAAATAAAGAACCGATGAGATTTTGCAAATTTTATGCGTTTTTTTTTAAAAAAAAATTATCAAGCTCTTAAAAAATCACCCTTTATAACGGCATAACGGCAGTGCATTTAGAAGAATTCCGTAATTTTATATTTAGGTAGAAAGTCGATTTTCTTGTATATACACATTTAGCAATCGATATCGAAATGCCTCAAATCATTAGTTTTAAAACATTTAAGTTAATTAACTTTTTTTAGCTTACTGAAGTCTACACAAAGCCTTAAAGGCATAACGGCAGTGCATGTAGAAGAATTCCGTTATCATATATTTAGGTATAAAGTCGATTTTCTTGTATATACACATTTAACAATCGATATCGAAATGCCTCAAATCATTAGTTTAACATATTTAAGTTAATTAACCCCCTTTATTTTACTGAAGTCCACAAACGCCTTAACGGCATAACGGCAAAGCATTTAGAAGAATTACGTAAACTTATATTTAGGTATAAAGTCGATTTTCTTGTATATACTCATTTAGCAATCGATATCGAAAGGCTTCAAAATTATTAGTTTAACATATTTCAGTTAATTAACCCTCTTTATCTTACTGAAGTCTACAAACGCCTTAACGGCAGAACGGCAAAGCATTTAGAAGAATTACATAATCTTATATTTAGGTATAAAGTCGATATTGTTGTATATACACATTTAGCAATCGATATCGAAATGCTTCAAATCATTAGTTTAACATATTTAAGCTAATTAACCCTCTTTATCTTACTGAAGTCTACAAAAGCCTTAACAGCATAACGGCAGTGCATGTAGAAGAATTCCGTTATCATATATTTAGGTATAAAGTCGATTTTCTTGTATATACACATTAAGCAATCGATATCGAAATGCCTCAAATCATTAGTTTAACATATTTAAGTTAATTAACCCTCTATATCTTACTGAAGTCCACAAACGCCTTAACGGCATAACGGCAAAGCATTTAGAAGAATTACATAAACTTATATTTAGGTATAAAGTCGATTTTCTTGTATATACTCATTTAGCAATCGATATCGAAAGGCTTCAAATTATTAGTTTAACATATTTCAGTTAATTAACCCTCTTTATCTTACTGAAGTCTACAAACGCCTTAACGGCAGAACGGCAAAGCATTTAGAAGAATTCCGTAATCTTATATTTAGGTATAAAGTCGATTTTCTTGTATACACACATTTAGCAATCGATATCGAAATGCCTCAAATCATTAGTTTAACGTATTTAAGTTAATTAACCCTCTTTATCTTACTGAAGTCTCCAAACATCTTAATGGCATATAGGCAAAGCATTTAGAAGAATTACGTAATCTTATATTTAGATATAAAGTCGATTTTCTTGTATATACTCATTTAGCAATCGATATCGAAATGCTTCAAATCATTAGTTTAACATATTTAAGTTAATTAAACTTCTTTAACATATTGAAGTTGATATAAAGCCATGGCGGCATAACGACAGTACATTTGGAAGAATTCCGTAATCTCACATTTAGGTATAAAGTCGATTTTCTTGTATATATGCATTAAGTAATCGATTTCGAAATGCCTCTAATAACTGGTGTAACATGTCTAAGTTAATAAACCTTCTTTAACGAACTGAAGTTAACATAAAGCCATAACGGCATAACGGCAGTGCATTTAGAAGAATTCCGTAATCTTATATTTAGGTAGAAAGTCGATTTTCTTGTATATATGCATTAAGCAATCGATTTCGAAATGCTTCTAATAACTGGTGTAACATATCTAAGTTAATAAACCTTCTTTAACGCACTGAAGTTAACACAAAGCCATGGCGGCATAACGGCAGTTCATGTAGATGAATTCCGTAATCTTATATTTAGGTATAAAGTCGATTTTGTTGTGTATATGCATTTAGCAATCGATTTCGAAAATCTTCAAATCATTAGTTTAACATATTTAAGTTAATTAACCCCCTTTATCTTACTGAAGTCTACAAACGCCTTAACGGCATAACGGCAGAGCATGTGGAAGAATTCCGTTATCATATATTTAGGTATAAAGTCGATTTTCTTGTATATACACATTTAGCAATCGATATCGAAATGCCCCAAATCATTAGTTTAACATAATTAAGTAAATAACCTTCTTTAACATATTGAAGTTGATATAAAGCCATGGCGGCATTTGGAAGAATTCCGTAATCTTACATTTAGGTATAAAGTCGATTTTCTTGTATATATGCATTAAGCAATCGATTTCGAAATGCTTCTAATAACTGGTGTAACACATCTAAGTTAATAAACCTTCTTTAACGAACAGAAGTTAACACAAAGCTAAAACGGCATAACGGCAGTGCATTTAGAATAATTCCGTAATTTTATATTTAGGTAGAAAGTCGATTTTCTTGTATATACACATTTAGCAATCGATATCGAAATGCCTCAAATCATTAGTTTAACACATTTAAGTTAATTAACTTTTTTTAGCTTACTGAAGTCTACACAAAGCCTTAACGGCATAGCGGCAGTGCATGTAGAAGAATTCCGTTATCATATATTTAGGTATAAAGTCGATTTTCTTGTATATACACATTTAACAATCGATATCGAAATGCCTCAAATCATTAGTTTAACATATTTAAGTTAATTAACCCTCTTTATCTTACTGAAGTCTACAAACGCCTTAACGGCATAACGGCAAAGCATTTAGAAGAATTCCGTTATCTTATATTTAGGTAGAAAGTCGATTTTCTTGTAATACTCATTTAGCAATCGATATCGAAATGCTTCAAATCATTAGTTTAAGATATTTAAGTTTATTAACCCTCCTTATCTTACTGAAGTCTACAAACGGTTTAACGGCATTACGGCAAAGCATTTAGAAGAATTCCGCAATCTTACATTTAGGTAGAAAGTCGATTTTCTTGTATATATGCATTAAGCAATCGATTTCGAAATGCTTCTAATAACTGGTGTAACATATCTAAGGTAATAGACCTTCTTTAACGCACTGAAGTTAACACAAAGCCATGGCGGCATAACGGCAGTTAAGATTAAGCAATCGATATCGAAATGCCTCAAATTATTAGTTTAACATATTTAAGTTAATTAACCTTCTTTAAAATATTGAAGTTGATATAAAGCCATGGCGGCATAACGACAGTACATTTTGAATAATTCCGTTATCTTATATTTAGGTATAAAGTCGATTTTCTTGTATATATGCATTAAGCAATCGATTTCGAAATGCTTCTAATAACTGGTGTAACATATCTAAGTTAATAAACCTTCTTTAACGAACAGAAGTTAACAAAAAGCCATAACTGTATAACGGCAGTGCATTTAGAAGAATTCCGTAATCTTATATTTAGGTATAAAGAAGATTTTCTTGTATATATGCATTTAGCAATCGATTTCGAAAATCTTCAAATCATTAGTTTAACATATTTAAGTTAATAAACCTTCTTTAACGAACAGAAGTTAACATAAAGCCATAACTGCATAACGCAGTGCATTAAGAAGAATTCCGTTATCTTATATTTAGGTATAAAGTCGATTTTCTTTTATATACACATTTAGCAATCGATATCGAAATGCCTCAACTCATTAGTTTAACATATTTAAGTTAATTAACCCCCTTTATCTTACTGAAGTCTAAAAACGCCTTAACGGCATAACGGCAGTGTATGTAGAAGAATTCCGATATCATATATTTAGGTATAAAGTCGATTTTCTTGTATATATGCATTTAGCAATCGATATCGAAATGCCTCAAGTCATTAGTTTAACATATTTAAGTTAACTAACCCTCTTTATCTTACTGAAGTCTACAAACGCCTTAACGGCATAACGGCAAAGCATTTAGAAGAATTACATAATCTTATATTTAGGTATAAAGTCGATTTTTTTGTATATACACATTTAGCAATCGATATCGAAATGCTTCAAATCATTAGTTTAACATATTTAAGCTAATTAACCCTCTTTATCTTACTGAAGTCTACAAAAGCCTTAGCTTAATAACGGCAGTGCATTCAGAAGAATTCCGTTATCATAAATTTAGGTATAAAGTCGATTTTCTTGTATATACTCATTTAGTAATCGATATTGAAATGCTTCAAATCATCAGTTTAACATATTTAAGTTAATTAACCCTCTTTATCTTACTGAAGTCTACAAACGGCTTAACGGCATAACGTCAAAACATTTAGAAGAATTACATAATCTTGTATTTAGGTATAAAGTCGATTTTCTTGTATATACACATTTAGCAATCGATATCGAAATGCTTCAAATCATTAGTTTAACATATTTACGTTAATTAACCCTCTTTATCTTACTGAAGTCTACATAAAGCCATAACGGTATAACGGCAGTGCATTTGGGAGAATTTCGTAATCTTATATTTAGGTATAGAGTCGATTTTGTTGTATATACACATTTAGCAATCGATATCGAAATGCTTCAAATCATTAGTTTAACATATTTAAGCTAATTAACCCTCTTTATCTTACTGAAGTCTACAAAAGCCTTAGCGGAATAACGGCAGTGCATTCAGAAGAATTCCGTTATCATAAATTTAGGTATAAAGTCGATTTTCTTGTATATACTCATTTAGTAATCGATATTGAAATGCTTCAAATCATTAGTTTAACATATTTAAGTTAATTAACCCTCTTTATCTTACTGAAGTCTACAAACGGCTTAACGACATAACGGCAAAGCATTTAGAAGAATTACGTAATCTTATATTTCGGTATAAAGTCGATTTCGTTGTATATACACATTTTGCAATCGATATCGAAATGCTTAAAATCATTAGTTTAACATATTAAAGCTATTTAACCCTCCTTATCTTACTAAACTCTACAAAAGCCTTAACGGCGTAACGGCAGTGCATTTGGAAGAATTCCGTAATCTTATATTTAAGTTTAAAGTCGATTTTCTTGTATATACGCATTTAGCAATCGATATCGAAATGCTTCAAATCATTAGTTTAACATATTTAAGTTAGTTAACCTTCTTTATCTCACTGAAGTTTACATAAAGCCATAACGGTATAACGGCAGTGCATTTGGGAGAATTTCGTAATCTGATATTTAGATATAAAGTCGATTTTGTTGTATATACACATTTAGCAATCGATGTCGAAATGCCTCAAATCATTAGTTTAACTTATTTAAGTTAATTAATCTTCTTTAACATATTGAAGTTGATATAAAGCCATGGCGGCATAACGACAGTACATTTGGAAGAATTCCGTAATCTTATATTAAGGTATAAAGACGATTTTCTTGTATATATGCATTGAGCAATCGATTTTGAAATGCTTCTAATAACTGGTGTAACATATCTAAGTCAATAAACCTTCTTTAACGAACTAAAGTTAACAGAAAGCCATAACGGAATAACGGCAGTGCATTTAGAAGAATTCCGTAAGCTTATATTTAGGTAAAAAGTCGATTTTGTTGTATATACATATTTAGCAATCGATATCGAAATGCCTCAAATCATTAGTTTAACATATTTAAGTTAATTAACCTTCTTTAACATATTGAAGTTGATATAAAGCCATGGCGGCATAACGACAGTACATTTGGAAGATTTCCGTAATCTTATATTTAGGTATAAAGTCGATTTTCTTGTATATATGCATTGAGCAATCGATTTTGAAATGCTTCTAATAACTGGTGTAACATATCTAAGTTAATAAACCTTCTTTAACGAACTGAAGTTAACATAAAGCCATAACGGCATAGCGGCAGTGCATTTAGAAGAATTCCGTAAGCTCATATTTAAGTATAAAGACGATTTTGTTGTATATACGCATTTAGCAATCGATATCAAAATGCCTCAAATCATTAGTTTAGCATATTTAAGCTAATTAACCTTCTTTATCTTACTGTAGTCTACAAACGCCTTAGCGGAATAACGGCAGTGCATTCAGAAGAATTCCGTAATCTTACATTTAGGTATAAAGTCGATTTTCTTGTATATATGCATTAAGCAATCGATATCGAAATGCCTCAAATCATTAGTTTAACGTATTTAAGTTAATTAACCAATTAGAAGAATTACGTAATCTTACATTTAGGTTAAAGTCGATTTTCTTGTATATACTCATTTAGTAATCGATATTGAAATGCTTCAAATCATTAGTTTAACATATTTAAGTTAATTAACCCTCTTTATCTTACTGAGGTCTACAAACGGCTTAACGGCATATAGGCAAAGCAATTAGAAGAATTACGTAATCTTATATTTAGGTATAAAGTCGATTTTCTTGTATATACTCATTTAGTTATCGATACTGAAATGCATCAAATCATTAGTTTAACATATTAAAGCTAATTTACCCTCTTTATCTTACTAAAGTCTACAAAAGCCTTAACGGCGTAACGGCAGTGCATTTGGAAGAATTCCGTAATCTTATATTTAGGTATAGGCAGTACATTTGGAAGAATTCCGTTATCATATATTTAGGTATAAAGTCGATTTTCTTGTATATACACATTTAGCAATCGATATCGAAATGCCTCAAGTCATTAGTTTAACATAACGGGTGATTTTTTAAGAGCTTGATAACTTTTTTTAAAAAAAAAACGCATAAAATTTGCAAAATCTCATCGGTTCTTTATTTGAAACGTTAGATTGGTTCATGACATTTACTTTTTGAAGATAATTTCATTTAAATGTTGACCGCGGCTGCGTCTTAGGTGGTCCATTCGGAAAGTCCAATTTTGGGCAACTTTTTCGAGCATTTCGGCCGGAATAGCCCGAATTTCTTCGGAAATGTTGTCTTCCAAAGCTGGAATAGTTGCTGGCTTATTTCTGTAGACTTTAGACTTGACGTAGCCCCACAAAAAATAGTCTAAAGGCGTTAAATCGCATGATCTTGGTGGCCAACTTACGGGTCCATTTCTTGAGATGAATTGTTGTCCGAAGTTTTCCCTCAAAATGGCCATAGAATCGCGAGCTGTGTGGCATGTAGCGCCATCTTGTTGAAACCACATGTCAACCAAGTTCAGTTCTTCCATTTTTGGCAACAAAAAGTTTGTTAGCATCGAACGATAGCGATCGCCATTCACCGTAACGTTGCGTCCAACAGCATCTTTGAAAAAATACGGTCCAATGATTCCACCAGCGTACAAACCACACCAAACAGTGCATTTTTCGGGATGCATGGGCAGTTCTTGAACGGCTTCTGGTTGCTCTTCACCCCAAATGCGGCAATTTTGCTTATTTACGTAGCCATTCAACCAGAAATGAGCCTCATCGCTGAACAAAATTTGTCGATAAAAAAGCGGATTTTCTGCCAACTTTTCTAGGGCCCATTCACTGAAAATTCGACGTTGTGGCAGATCGTTCGGCTTCAGTTCTTGCACGAGCTGTATTTTATACGGTTTTACACCAAGATCTTTGCGTAAAATCTTCCATGTGGTCGAATAACACAAACCCAATTGCTGCGAACGGCGACGAATCGACATTTCACGGTCTTCAGCCACACTCTCAGAAACAGACGCAATATTCTCTTCTGTACGCACTGTACGCATTCGTGTGGTTGGTTTAATGTCCAATAAAGTAAACTGAGTGCGAAACTTGGTCACAATCGCATTAATTGTTTGCTCACTTGGTCGATTATGTAGACCATAAATCGGACGTAAAGCGCGAAACACATTTCGAACCGAACACTGATTTTGGTAATAAAATTCAATGATTTGCAAGCGTTGCTCGTTAGTAAGTCTATTCATGATGAAATGTCAAAGCATACTGAGCATCTTTCTCTTTGACACCATGTCTGAAATCCCACGTAATCTGTCAAATACTAATGCATGAAAATCCTAACCTCAAAAAAATCACCCGTTATAAGATACCGGAATTCATATAAATGTACTGCCGTTATGCCGTTATGACTTTATGTAAACTTCATTAGGATAAAGAAGGTTAATTAACTTAAATATGCTAAACCAGTTTTTTGAAGCATTTCGATGTATATTGCTAAATATGTAAATACAAGAAAATCGACTTTATACCTAAATATAAAATTATAACATTACGGAATTCTTCTAAATGCACTGCCGTTATTCTGTTAAGGCTTTATGTAGACTTCAGTAAGCTAAAAAGCGTTTATTAACTTTATATGTTAAACTAATGATTTGAAGCATTTCGATATCAATAGCTAAATGTGTATATACAAGAAAATCGACTTTATACATAAATATAAGACTATGGAATTCTTCCAAATGTATTGTCGTTATGTCGCCATGGCTTTATGCCAACTTCCGTTCGTTAAAGAAGGTTTATTAACTCAAATATGTTAAAGTAATGATTTGAAGCATTTCGATATCGATTGCTAAATGTGTATATACAACAAAATCGACTTTATACCTAAATATAAGATAACTGAATTCTTCTAAATGCACTGCCGTTATGCCGTTAAGGCTTTATGTAGACTTCAGTGCGTTAAAGAAGGTTTATTAACTTAAATATGTTAAACTAGTGATTTGAGGCATTTCGGTATCGATTGCTAAATGCGTATATACAAGAAAATCGGCTTTATACCTAAATATAAGATAACTGAATTCTTCTAAATGCAGTGCAGTTATTCCGTTAAGGCTTTATGTAGACTTAAGTGCGTTAAAGAAGGTTTATTACCTTAAATATGTTAAACTTATGATTTGAGACATTTCGATATAGATGGCTAAATGTGTATATACAAGAAAATTGAATTTATACCTAAATATAAGATAACGGAATTCTTCTAAATGCACTGCCGTTATGCCGTTAAGGCTTTATGAAGACTTCAGTGAGTTAAAGAAGGTTTATTAACTTAAATATGTTAACCTAATGATTAGAAGCATTTCGATATATATTGCTAAATGTGTAAATACAAGAAAATCGACTTTATACCTAAATATAAAATTATAACATTACAGAATTCTTCCAAATGCACTGCCGTTATGCCGCCATGGCTATATGCCAACTTCAGATCGTTAAAGAAGGTTTATTAACATTAATTTGTTAAACGAATGATTTGAAGCATTTCGATATCGATAGCTTAATGTGTATATACAAGAAAGTCGACTTTATACCTAAATATAAGATTACGGAATTCTTCTACATGCACTGCCGTTATGCCGCCATGGCTATATGCCAACTTCAGATCGCTAAAGAAAGTTTATTAACTTAAATATGTTAAACAAATGATTTGAAGCATTTCGATATCGATTGATAAATGTGTATATACAAGAAAATCGACTTTATACCTAAATATAAGATAACTGAATTCTTCTAAATGCACTGCCGTTATACCGTTATGGCTTTATGTAAACTTCAGTAAGATAAAGAAGGTTAGTTAACTGAAATATGTTAAACTAATGATTTGAAGCATTTCGTTATCGATTGCTAAATGTGTATGTACAATAAAATCGACTTTATAGCTATATATAAGATTACGGAATTCTTCTAAATGCACTGCCGTTAT
>JAPZAG010003496.1:0-10241 GCA_027475135.1 Bactrocera correcta | reverse complement strand
CATGGAGCTAAATCGGGCGAATACGGTGTTTGCGGCATGATATTACGAGGTATGACAATTAAGTAATGAGACTGATTCCATAAAAACCGTATATTTGAAAATTATTCTACAACCCTGCCATCCCCTTCAAAGTAGTCCCCTTGGGCAGCTTTACAGCAATTCCAGTGCGTTTTCCATGCTTCGTAACATTTATGGAACGCTTCGATTGGGATGTCCGCGAGTACCCTCGTCACGGCCGCCGGGATGTTCGTAATCGACTCAAAATGCGTTCCTTTGACCACCGGTTTTGTTTTAGGAAACAAAAAAAGTCACAGGGTGACATGTCGGGTGAATAAGGCGGCTGTTGCAACACGGCGATCCGTTTAGAGGCCAAATACTGGGACACGCTGAGGGCGGTGTGGCACATCGCGTTGTCGTGATGAAGGATCCAGTTACGAGCGATGTCTGGGTGCATCCTGTTGACTCGTTTTCGCAATCTTTTGAGTACTTGGCAATAGTAGACTTGATTCACAGTTTTCCCCGGTGGAACAAATTCTTTGTGGACGATTCCACGGCTATCAAAAAAGGCAGTAATCATCGTTTTCACCTTCGACTTGCTCATGCGAGCTTTTTTCGGGCAAGGGGCGCGCGGAGATAACCATTGTGAGCCTGGGCACGACTAAGAGCACTCTTAAAATTTTAGCGTACGTTTCCGAAGCTGTTTCGCCCAATCTGGTGCAAAATTTTATCGCGACGCGTTGCTCTTGATTTCGTTTTTCCATTTTCGTGACGAGCACTACAAACACACGTCTACTCAACTTGACGCAGCAGGCGAACTAAACAAGCTATAGTGATGGTGATGGTACATACCAGAGAGCTGCAACGATCACAATTTTTTCAATCACACCCGATCATTGACTCAGAACAATTTTGTTGCGAACCGCTGTGCTGAGTTGTGACCGTTTTGAGCGAGGCTGATCAAACCGAATCGATCATACTCAATGCAGGTCTCTGGTACATACATATACATAGTATATCAAAGGAGAGAGGAGGGATGCCGAAAAAAGAGAAAGGGAATCAAGGTCACAATTTTACCACAAGCGCGGCAATAAAATCAGTCTCATTAATTGTCAAACCTCGTACTTGTAAATTTGGCGAAAAACTCACGAGGCAGTATGCGACGAGGCATTATCGTGGTGTAAAAACCCAGAGATGTCAACCCATAATTTCGGCCTCTTTTTACGAATAGCTTTGCGCAAACAACGCATAACATTCCAATAATATTCCTTGTTGACAGTTTGGCCAGTTGGAAGGAAATCGGTGCGCAACACAACTCGATAACCGAAGAAAACTGTCAACATAACCTTGATTTTCGACATGCTTTGGGTGGTTTTTTCGGCTTCGGCTCACCTTTGCTACGATATTCGGCTGATTGATCGTCTGTTACCGGCTCGTAAGCACAGACCTAAGACTCATCGCGAGTAATAATATGTTTCATGACATCCTGGTAGTCGGCAAGCATTTCGCGACGCTGTTTTTCGAAAGTGTTAAGTGATTTTGGAACCAATCGTGTTTTCACTTTTCTTAGGCCCAAATGATCCCAAATGATCTTTCAAAATGATTCTCACTGATCCTTCCGATATTATAAGTATAAAATGTTGCACTCGAACTCAGCCCTTCCTTATTTGTTTTCTTTTTCTTCTTTACTGGCGTAGACACCGCTTACGCGATTATAGCCGAGTCAACAACAGCGCGCTAGTCGTCTCTTCTCTTCGCTACGTGGCGCCAATTGGATATTCCAAGCGAGGCCAGGTCCTTCTCCACTTGGTCCTTCCAACGGAGTGGAGGTCTTCCTCTTCCTCTGCTTCCCGCGGCGGCTACTACGTCGAATACTTTCAGAGCTGGAGTGTTTTCATCCATCTTGTTTTCACTTTATGAAAATTCGCGGTGCAGTTAACAACGAAAAAAAATTTTTTGTCATTTGCATTCGGAAATCTTTTGGCTATGAACCATAGTAGTTTTTTTTAACTCCCGATTAAAGAATTGAATTCATGTGTTATGTTTTTTATTAAACAATTTTCCTGTCACCTCGTAATATTTCTCCGACTGTGTTCTTTACCATACAGAACATTACTAAAAAAAATAATAAAAAGCGCACAATTTTTAATATTGTCAATGAAGTTGTTGTGCGTTATCGTGGGCTAACTTTTGACTCGGCAAAGAAGATGTTATTTACAGTAGCAAAGAGTCTCCAACATCCTAATGCGTGAGTATGTATCGGCGACTGTTTAATATGCACGACGCTTGGCGGTAACAGTAAATTAGTAAAAGTTACGTGCAAGATAAAAAGTTTGGCCAAAGTTTTGGGGCTGATGGCGTTGTTGACGCCATGTGATTGGCTTTCTGAAAAGATTCTAAGCAAAGACAATCAACCATACTAGCACTTAAAAGCCGAAGCGAAGAAACGGATTTTTCTCTGTGTCCCGCTGTGAGTTGTACGAGTATCGATGCTGCGTTGCGACTGCTAATTATTGTTTTTATTATTGTTATTATTATTTTTTCTTTTAATTTTCCAGTGATTCTAATTGTGCCTGCCTCCGTTGCAAGTGTCGAATATTTATAGGTTGGCACAGCTGGCGATGAAAGCTCGATGAAAGCTGCTTCCTGACTTAGAGCAAAGCGCCGTCAATTGTACATTTTTATTATTATTTATATTGGCAAACAAAAAGTTTCTTATTTGATAGAACTTTAATGAAATTTTTCGTTTTGATTTGTTAAGCGGCACAGCGATGCATTTCGGCGATGGTTATGATGTGTCAAGAAAAGTTGTTGCAAATGAAATAATCAATGGCTATGGTGAACGACTTTCAAATATTTAAAATATTAACAACGATTATCCAATTAGAGAGATTTAATTGTTATTATTTAACTTTCTTTAAAGTGATCCAAGTGAGTTGCGTGTGCCCTTAAAATTTCGAGGCACATCGAACCATTGTTGATATTTTAACAGTAGCTTTAATCATTTTTGTTTCAATGTTTCGAATGTTAATAAATATTTCTCAGTCTTATATTATTTCAGCCAGACCGACTCTGATTTCTTCACCCTGATAGTGGAGAAAATTACCTTAACGACTGTGCTCTGTGTTCTACCTTCTCCGGGTTAGATAAAGGAGAAGTGAGTCAGGTAGTGAACGAAGACAAGACGAAATATATTCTGTAATCTAATAAAGTGTCAGCATTTGCGTCTTTACCGTTGACAGTCATATCTTTGAGGCTGTAGGTAATTCCGTCTGATTTGGAACAAGTATTAACAACACCAACTATTAACAGATGCGATCTTGAACTGAGTAGGCAACTGAAGAGTAAAGTTCTATTTCGACGAACCGAAACTGAACTCTGAAAATCGCTCATTATTCTCGTTCTGCTATATGGTGCAGAAGCGTGGACGATTACGACATTCGACGAGTCCGTATTAGGTGTTTTCGAGGGAAAGGAAGATTTATGGCACTGAGAACAGGGGTGATGGCGAATATCGTAAACGATAGACGTTGGACTGTACGAGTATAGCTAATTAAAGGTCTGCGACTACGATGGCTAGGTTATGTTGCCCGAATGGACGAAAGCACTACAGCTGAGAAGGGGTTCGTTGCAGTATCCGCAGGTGGAAGAGGAAGACTTCTGCTCTGTTGGAAACATCTGGTGCAGAACGGTGTGGTTTCGCTTGGTATTTCCAGCTGGCGACAGAATACGAGAAGAAAAAACAAATAATGCATGAAAAAAAAGTTTAACTACAATATTTTTGGTGTAGGTCTTCTTACAATAAGTTTTTGGATTTTGGAATGTTGGCTGCCTCACCTCAATGAAATGGGAGGGCAATCCGAATAGAGCTTAGCGAAGAGTAAACAAAAAAAGATAATTTTGAAAAGAAAAAAAATGGCGAAATATTCCTAAACAAAGTATCTTTTTACATCGATTTACAGTGTTTTCGAATAAAAGTGGTATAATTGGGTGTATAACGCAATGCCGACAATCAATATCTTGAAATTTAGAATCCCGACCGTCAAAATACTGACAAATCAAAACACCGACAAATCAAAACACCGAAAAATCACAATACCGACAAATCTAGAAAAGGTGGCGTTGTTCGTTCGAGAGCCTGCGGCCTTCGGCCTCCGGCCACGAACACGCTCAAGATCATAATCCTTAGTCAGCAGAATTCTCTTTCTGCGCTTCGATAGAAACAAGGGCATACAAGATAAAATATTTTTCACATTTCGGTATTTGGTATTTTGATTTTTCGGTGTTCTGATTTGTGGGTGTTTTGATTTGTCGGTATTTTGAATTTCGGTATTTTAAGTGTATCCCGATATGATTTGTTAGGGAAATCAAATGTTTTTTTATTGGATGTAAAGTTCAATCTTCGTAAATACTTCTGGATATAACATTATTCAAATGGCCTCCAATTCTTTTAAAACAGAGAATTCAAATGAACCGACAAGAAGTAGCCTAATGGTAATAAATCTCTTCATGATAGCCAGCTTCATTTCAAAAGAAGCAGTACGTACCGTTGATTCCACTAGACTAAAAACCACACCAAACTGTCAATTTAGGTGAATGTAATGGTTGTTCTTGAATAATTCGTGGATTTTCTTCGCACCAGTATCGACAGTTTTGTTTATTTACCGCACCACTCAGATGATGGTGAGCTTCATCGGAGAAGATAATTTTCTAAATCATAAAATCAGCAAATTCACGACGTTTACGGTGATTAAATGACTTCAGTTCTTGAGTGAGAACAACCTTATACGGATGTAATCCCAAATCCTTACTTAAAATGCGCCATATTCTGATTTGAGACAGTCCCAATTGACAAAATGCCATCTTCAGGAACACGTGCCTTAAAGGTAGCATTATTTTCAGTACTTCAAGCAGTTCTTTGTCTTATTGGCATTTGAATATTTTGCAAAGTAAAAGTATGAAATAAAATTTTTAATAATTCGGCCAATAGCGAGCACATGTGGATGATTATTACGAACATAAAATGGCAAAAGTTGCAATTGTAGAATGATTATTATACTCTTGCAGCATGTTATACAGACACTCGAAGTGTAACCAATTAAAAAAGCCATAAATTCGGTTTGGAAAATTATTTTTATTTATTTAAAGTACAAAATGTATGAAAACAATCACAAATTCAGGACCACCTTACTTTTGCTCGATATGACCTTTTGCCTTAACTATGGTCTTGAGACGGTCAAAAAACGAATCGCATGCTGCCCGAATGTGACTTACTGGTATTTAGGCCGACTCACGGAGAATGGCTTTCTTCAGCATCTCGAGACTGATTGCTCTCCAACTTGGCCCAGAGAGAATAATCCATTGGATTCGCATCTGGTAAATTCGAGAGCCACTTTGTGGTCGTAATGAAGTTCGGAACGTTGTTTTTCAGCCATTCTTGGTTCACTCGCGCTTTGTAAGACGGTACCGAATCTTATTCAAACGTCCATGGTTTGCGACCGAAAAGTTGGTTTGCCCACGGCTTCAAAGCAGCCTCCAGAACACTTTCTCAATAATATGTCGCATTTACTTTGACGCCAGGCTCGTTGAAAACAATTGGAGAGCGCCCATCTGCGGTGAAAGCGGCCAAACCATTATTTGTGGCGGGTGCTGCCACCTGGTGGCCAACCGATGACTTAGATTCTCGTATGAGCGGTCGGTCAAGTAAATTCTATCGTTTTGAGAGTTTACGAATTGCTTAATTGGAAAAAAATTTTCGTCAGAAAACACAATATTCTGAATTTGACCGCTTTCGGCCAAGCGAAGCAACTGCTCGCTCTCTCAAGTCTTCTTTGTTGCTGCTTCGGTGTGAGATCAAGGGCCTTTTGGAATTTGTAAGGCTTGACCTTGAGCTCATTTTTCAATATGCGTCGGATGCTGCGGTCGAATATTTTCAGTGCCTTTTGATTGGCACTTCGTCATGGATTTCGCTCAAGTCGCTTCTTCACTTTCCGAATCATCTCACGTGACGTTGCAGTCTTTTGATGACCACCTCCATAGCGTTTTGCGATGCTACCAGTATCATTGTAAAGAGTGATGGTGCGATAAACAAAAACTTTATTGACATTAAGGTGCTTGAGCTCACGAACAATTGCTGGCTGTGAATTTCCAGCTAAATATAAAGCAATCACATTATTACATTTGAATTCCATCTTTGATCACTTTTTTTTTTACGTTCACTTTTGGCACAACGCTTTTGTACCTTTGTGAACAATACTCCGAACCAGAGTATATATACTGAGCTACGAACTGTCATTCAGCAAATTTATAAACAGCTGACTCCAATGCGACAGCTGCGCCAACGGTCTGAAGTAGTGTTGTTCACCTAGCGTTTGTTTGTATCACCTCAAAACAATCGAGTTAGATCATAGGCTTATTTATATATAAATTATCAGGATGATGAGACGAGTTGAAATCCGGGTGACTGTCTGTCTGTTCGTCCGTCCGTCTATGCAAACGATAATTTGAGTAAAAATTGGGATATTAACAAAAAAAAACAAGTGTTTCTTGGCGAAAATATGAGGACGAGTTTTTGATGGGCGTAATCGTACCACTTCGACGCCCACAAACATCTTTTAAACCAAAACTTGAAGCACCGTAACTGAACAATATATTAAGACATGAAACTCTAATTTGGCACAGGAAATCGAAGTGGCAAGGGGCACCTGTAGGATAAAATTTTTGAAAAAACGGACATGGCCCCGCCCTCTAATAGGTGTAATGTACATGTCTCCCTAAAGCTACAACATCCACATTCGCCTCGAGCTTTTAGCAGCAGTGTGAACATCGATGAAATCGTATAACAACCAACTACTAAAAGCGCTATAAATGAATAACTAAATACGCCAGAAACTTTAAAATTTTTTATCCTTGGGATGGTATGAGAGACACCGGTGTCAAAATCGGCTGATGGTAGTGGTCTCGCCGACTTTGAGATAAACTCACATATATCAGGACGTCTTCGACCGAATTCGGTAAGTAGCAGTCTAATATTGCAGTGCGAAAATGGACGAAATCGGAATATAATCACGTCTCATATAACACAATTTATATTCCATTTGATTTATGTACGTTCTACTATATAAGTATATAAATCAAGATGCAGTTAATATAACGAGATGTAACTTTGCTCGAATAGTGCCTTTGAAGTATGCCATCCTATTTCCGAAATTATTCAAATAGAGAAAAAACTGTTTAAGCCCCTTGGTACCGAGTAAGTTTACCCCAGTACTTACAGTTAGTTCACTTTTCACCGAAAATATATCTCAATGTGTTTCCATTTGTCATATGTCATTTCCTGATAGTAGTATGTCTGTATGACTTTATACGGCATACTATATATCGGAAAATATGTGAGTTATCTTAACAAAATTTAGAGAACGTGTTTTCTTCTAATAGTGTATCTTTGTGTTTAGAATGGATAAAATCAGGTGTAAATTCGCCCTAGACCCCATATAACCAGCAGGCTTTATGTACCTGAAGGTACTTCCCTGGCTTCAATCCTTGATAGTTGCTAGAGTATAAAATGTTGGGTTATACCCGACTTACTTGTTCAATATCAGGTAATCAAAGTAGAGGTACTTTTTTTCAATAACCTGTTTTGACAAATCAGGCGAGAATCATTCTTCAGTAATGTTTTGACATTTCATCATGGAAGGACTTATGCTGAACAACGTTTACAAATCGTTCAATTTTATTACAAAAATTCACGTTCTGTAAATAATGTATTTCGCGCCCTTCACTCAACTTATGGTCAACATAATCGTCCCTCGAGTCCCGTCATTCATTAATTTATAATATTCGACCAAATAGACAACGTCCAGTACGCAGTGAAGAAAATAAAACAGCTGAAGAGAGTGTATACGAAGACCGTGGACAATCGATTCGGCGCCGTTCGCTGCAACTTGGACTGCCGTATGAAACAACTTGAAAAGTTTCAAGAAGATCCGACGTTTTCGGGCCAAATTTTGTTCAGCGATGCGGCCAATTTCTGGCTCAATGGGTATGTAAAAAATCAAAATTTCTGCATTTAGGACGAAGAGCAACATGAAGATATTCAAGAGCTGCCATTTTGTTCAGAAGAAACAATTGTTTTGTGTGGTTTGTGTGCCCGGGGGAATCAGCGGTTCATATTTCCTTTAAAATGATGCTGGTGAGAATGTAAACGGAAGTGGCGACCACTATCACGCCATGAAAACAGACTATTTGATGCCTGAAACTGAAGGTCGTGGTTCGGCGACATTTGGTTTCAACAACACGGCGCCACTTGCCACATATCGCACCAATCAATAGATTTATTGAGAGAACACTTCGGTCAGCAGATAAGTTCCGTTTTGTGCCGGACGATTGGCCACCAAGATCGTGTGATATCACACTGTTAGACTTTCTCCTGTGCGGATATGTTAAGTCTAAAGTCTATGCGGACAATCTCGCTTCGATTCAGGCTACGGAGCAAAACATCACGCGTGTCATTCGCCAGTTATCAGTCGAAATGCTCGAACGAGTTTTCGGAAATTGGCCTCAACGGGTGGACAATCAGAGACTAACATTTGAAATAGATAATCTTCAAAAAATAAATGCCAAAGAATGTTCTTTCGAATGATAATAAACATTCAACATTAAAGGTTTATGTATTTTTCTTTAAAAAAGTAGAGAACTTCGAAATGGATCACCCTTTATGTATAAAAGTTTTAGTTATAACATTTCTGATAATTCTTTTGCTAATATTTCTTTGTGTTAGTTAAAATAAACCATAATAAAGTTTCATCAATTCAAACAGTTAATTTACAACCGATAACTATTGATAAAATGCACAGCTCAAAAACCAGTTTTAAACCAGTTAACTGTTAAATTTGTTACTAAGTTGTATGAATCGACAGCTGTAGTTTGTATATAACTTTGATTTAAGATGTTGAAAATGGCAAAGTATTAGTTTAATGGCGAGATAAAGAAATTCCTCCTTCATAGCACAATAAACGCTCTGAAAATGCTATTGCATTTATCTCTCCTGCCAAATTCAGCGTTCATTGCCTTCTTATCAGCTTTATTGCCACTTTGAACACTTGGAATTTTAAAATACAAAGGCAAACAGCAAAAAAAAAAACTGAAAATATGTACACACAAAACCGATTGTAAAATAAGTGCGCACTTCAACCCTATCAAATGGCCAATCGTTCGATGCCACCGCACCAGCTCCACCATAATCCTTACTCTGCTGGCACGAGTGTGTTCGCAAAATAGTGTGAAATTGTCGAAATAAATGCGAATTTTCGCACGTTTTCCCAAATGAGTTCCTTCTTATAGCAATTGAAAGGTGCGTTTATTTAAAGTAGAGTTGAGGGGTGAGGTGCGGGGGTGAGGGCGTTTAACGTTCTTTAATACCACTGTTATAGCTGCATGTGCACGCGCCGAATTTGAAAATCTTTTCTAAAGTGAATGGCTAGCTTCTCCAAGAGATATGTATCTGCACACGCATTTAAATCGTTTAAAAAGTAACGGTAAATATACACAACTGTACGCGGTGGATGAGAAAAGGATTCGCCATTATACTAATGTTGGCG
Source organism: Bactrocera correcta (assembly GCA_027475135.1). NCBI lineage: Eukaryota > Metazoa > Arthropoda > Insecta > Diptera > Tephritidae > Bactrocera > Bactrocera correcta. The sequence continues at coordinate 645 of JAPZAG010003496.1, read as the reverse complement.
CTTAGATTAAATGAACAAGAAGCCCAAAGAATCAATGAATAAAGTATACACAATTATTTAAAATGAGTCCATTGGTTCGGTTTGGGTTGCGTTTTCATATCTTACATAAATATTTTAAAGTTAAGCAGATATCTTTAAAGTAAGTATACCAGAAAATGTCGCATACCCTATAAAATATTTATATAAATAAAGTAAGTCTGAGTGTCTGTCTGACCATCTGTCGGTAGATCACGAACACTTTCTTTTCTCTTCAAGAAGCTGTTTATTTCGGAACCGCCGATATCGGATGACTACAAGGAGCTTTCTAAAGTAAGCAGGAATTTTTGAATCTAGCGCCCCCTGGTGGCGCAATCTACTTGCATATGGCAACTTATGAGTTGGAATCTGCTATCTTTATCGATTGTGTAGTGAGAATTTCATGACATTTTTTGATTGGAAGTGAAATTATTGCGTTTTAAGCGTCAGTATGTTAGTGTTATCGGTACGAATTTGAGAACAAAGAACCAACTTTCATTTTATTTTAAAATTGGTAAAAATTTTACCGAAACTTTCAATTGATGAAACAAGTTAGGCGATGATTGCCTACCCGTAGCAGAGTGCACGAGTGGCTTCAACTTTCAAAGTGGTCGTGAGGACATAAATGAC